>CAVLGW020000116.1:0-45210 GCA_963669155.1 Arbacia lixula
ATATATAGCTAGTGATAATCGTTTGTCTCGCAATGCATGGTCAATAAGGGATCTAAGATCAACACTTCGTCAGGTGTGATACTATCAAACAAAAAATATCGTTATCATAGATAATTGTAAATTAATATCAGTGTTGTGTCCGAGGCCGGCTTGTCCGAGGCCAAGGCCAAGACCAAGGCCGGATCACCCGAGGACAAGGATGAGGCCAAGACCGGAAGGGTTGAGGCCAGACCAAAGCCGAATATTCCAAAGACGTTATAGCTCCTCTGTCTTCTTCTTCGGGATTGGGGCATAGTCTGTCTTACCAGACATAGTTGTTAACAGACTGGGTTGTGTCCATGCACCTCATAGCCTAGTACCTAGGCTAAGAGCCCCGAATGTGACGTCAGGCGCGTTGTTGAGCAGCTTTCTTTTTTATTTTATATTTCAGGCACATGTAAAAAGTCAACTCCATGCAGCGTCTCAACTCACTATTTTTGCCATCCTTTTTGTTAAATTCAAGTGGGGGAGAGAAAAAACGGTATACATGTAATCTGTTTTTTGGCACTCTGCACAATGCAAATGTGTAGGACATGCTGTCGCTTGAATGACATTTTGTGTATTACTAGTTTTGTTTGAAGGATGGATTCGCTTTTGCGATATAACTGGTAGTTGCTTTCAAGGGAGGGTCGGGAATTATTACTAGTGACGATACATAGTTTATTAGATATAGGCCCTAAGGCGGGCTAAGTATCCAATCACAGTCCGCGATAATAACGTCAGGTCACCGGCGATTCAACGGTCGCGGACTATGATTGGCTGGTTTTGATCGCTCATAACTTCGTCATGTCTCATGCATTTTGGATTTTAACATGGTTGATATTTTGTTGGATCCTGACCCTTCTACAGGGAGAGGTTGAAAAAAACATGGTATGTTCAAAAAGAAAAGAAGATTCCGCTTTAGATGATTTATAAGTGTTGGGGGCTCAAAAGCGATTGACATTGAAATACAGAGTTTATTTTCATTTCTCTTGTTTTTTAGTTTAAACCACATATTTATCACGAATTTTTGCAATATTTTTCTGCCTGTTTTAATTGAATGTTTTTCCACACTTTGTAAATTTCGACCTTCAATATACAGTTGTAGAAGAAAGTGTACAAAAATATGGTTTATTCATGGAAATATCGCAGTTTGAAAAGGAGACTTTTTTCGCGGTTCGAGATGTCAAGTGAAGGTCACGACTACCGAGCTGTAAATAAAATCGCGTGTTTTCTGCTACGTGCGGACTGGCTGTACTGCGAATATCGATTGCGAAGTCCGTATGATTTCTGAAAAATTGCGTCACTTTGAAGACGAATAGCACAAATGTTTTATTTTTTAGCCCAAACAAAACTGGATTCAACATCTCCGCTGGAGTACTGGAGCTTTCCAATGCTGTAATTAGTGTTGCCGTTCAATTTGTAGAAGGGTCAGGAACCAGCAAAGTCCGAGAGCTTACATATATATCGGTTGCGAAGTCCGCATGATTTCTGAAAATTCGTGTCACTTTGAACACGGTATATTTAATGCATTCACTTATAATACAATCATAATGCTTTTAATGTACCAACGTACCTGTATTTTGTCCAAAAAATTAAGAGGAAATGCCACCAGTGAATCTGATATGCATGCTCTGTAGGAAAGCGTTGTATGTGAATGGTAATGAAATGCTCTTTTTCTACAGCCCAGTGCAGTAGACAAAGCTACGTGAATAATAGAGGCATTGGTGGTTCAATGATTAACACATGCGTACGAAGTTCAATAATCAGTTTGCTGTCCTTTTCCCTTTTTAATTCTTTCCTCCAGGCATGTGAATATCTCCAGGTGTATCTATTCATCTCACTATACAACTCGCCAATCTTTTCTGAGCTATGATACATTTCATATAATGGGAGTATTTATATATATTTCTCTATTTTTACTAACATTAATCATGCTTATCAGTATCTTGATATCATTCATATCAGTTTAGAAAAGAGGTAGGTCCAATAAGCACAATGATATTTTAAATTTTGCTGTTGTGCATACCATATCATACATTGATACATGTCCATCTATATAATATGGTGGCAGTTCATGATTGCATACGCACAAGCAAACGCCCAAGATGTATATGTCTATCCCTCTCCTTCTTCTCGCCATGTCCTCACTCCTCTCTCTCGCCGTTGCATACGCATTGGGAGATAACTGTCAAGTAAAGCAGACTGCACTTGAACTTGTCTCTCTGTAAGTTTTAATCGGAATGTACGTTTAAAATGCAATATAATCATCTCTTTCTATATCTCTGCTTCTCTCTGAATCGCTTTAACATGTTTGATGATTTCTTCCTTTCTATATTTGTGCTCCCTCCCCCATCCACTCATCTCTCTCTCTCTCTTTCATTCTCTGTCTCTAATACCATGTATTTATATCGATGTTGTTCTGACTTTGTCACCTTCATCAGCAGCACCACCGCCTTAACCTCTCTAAACAATCAAATAATTTCACAGAAGCATTTTTTAAGACATCTTAATATAATATATCATCCAAATGTGGAACATGGTGAGTAGTGTGTGAAATCAGCTTCGTGATATTTGTCAGTTATATATTTTCAACTAGAATTTATTGTACTACTGTAATTAAACATAAATACAATAATCTGCAACTTAGAAGACATTTCAACATTTTATATGATTACATTTCAGAGTCTCTTTTAATCATCCATATGCCCTAAAAATGAAGAAGATGCACACCTTATGTGTGAATTTATGTATAAATTTCTATATCGACAACAACCCCATTCAATTTATGATTATCATTATTATTGCGTAGAGCAAGTTTACAATACTAGTCATAAGTAAAATTATGTTCTTAGAAAGGGCTCAAAACAGAGCATGGTAAACATGATAAATGAGATATATCTCTTTCTCTGGGTCAGAAATATGAAAAATGTAACCGATGGTATCAAAAGAAAATGAAACACTTATTTATTTTCAAAGCATTTTTATAAAAAAAAGAGTGCATGCGGTCAATGATATACTAAATAAAATGTCACTAATATGTCACTGATATACCATTATGTAACATACCGTTATTGAAAGCAGTTTCGTTTTCATTTTGTTTTTCCTTGCAGGCTCTTATATACCCTTAATAAGTTATATCTAAACATGTATTTACAAAAAAAAATATTGTATAAATATGAATATGCATTAATGTATTTTGAAGGATTTATGACAAGTAATTTTCCTTTATTATGTATGTTGCAGGGAAATGCACCCCATTGGCATTTATTGCTGTTTAACATTGCTGTAACAGACTAACAGATTAACAGACTAACAGAAAAGGGATTACTAGGTCTCCGCCGAACTTTGTTCAGGCGAGGCCAGAAAGATCATGCAGTTTTAATGACAATAAGATTGGAGTTGCAAGTGGATTCCATCTTTAACATTTGACATCCTTTCAATTTATGATGTGTATATTTCTGTTTGATTTGAGTTGTAACTTTCTTAAAACTATATTTTAAATGTGTAAAAAATACACCTATATGGATACAACATAAAGGTGTTAAACCAACACAAAGGAAAGAAAAACCAACAAAGTAAATTGAAAGCAGCGTGCAGCCCTATAAACAGAGGACAGGTGGCAGATCTCATTGGCCTGTCTACCCAGGAGATGTTGCCAAAAGGAAACGAAGCAAACACTAACAAGGGCTGTATAAAGTATCGAAGTGTGACGTCATTTCAGCAATATTATTAAGACAACTGGTTCTAAACTATGTAGGCAGAGCAAGTAGCGATGATCACAGCGGAGACTCTAATGGAGAGTGTCCTACACTGGCCCGCTAGACAATATCGGACCTGTAAATTGATTTAGTTGAGAATAAGTTGTCTTGACAACATGCTCATATGACGACACGACTTCGGTACTCAATTAGATGTATAGGCCTAACTCTTATGATATTTGTAATCAATTCTCCTCGAACGGGCTGCAGATTGTCTTTAGTATTTATTGTGCACATATGAAATCATGATGAGTATCATAATTCATTTGCTGAGTATTATCTGATACCCCCATCCCACCCTCCTTTCGCCCTTTTACTCCTATGAAGAATACAGTTCTTCTCCTGGATGTCGCGGGTACGAACGATTCCGGTCTACTCAATGTCCCTTAAAGGGAATATCTGTCCTGAAATTCAATTGGTTTTAATTGTAGCAAAAAAAAAATGAAAACAACATATTAGTTAAGGTCTGACGAAAATTCATAACTCCCTTATCCTTTTATGGATTTTTGTCAAAACTACATTAATATGTTTCCTTTATGTTTTCACTTCGATTAAAACCAACTTATCTTCAGGGTGGAATTTCCCTTTAACTATCCCTCCTCCAGAGGTTCTGTCGCAGGTGAGTCAGGTTCTTCACCTAATGCGGAAGGTGGCAAGAGGACGTATGAAAAAGTGAAATTAACATTCATATTCACGAGGCAATCGAAATCAAACTGAGCATCATTAACGTATGCAATTCAACATTTTTAAACTCTGAACATCAATTTGAATTCCTGTCCACTTAAACAAGTTTGTGGGGGAAGACAGAAAAAGCACGCAGGCTTGTGGGAGCACTCTAGTTAACTTATTGGTTTCAATAAAACTTGAAAAAGGCTAGTCATGCAGCGAAGCCTTGAAACGTTCACATTTATGTGAATACGAAACAAGATGCTTCTCTTAGTACGGACCATATCATGTTTAGTGATGTCAATGTAATCTATGTCTGCACTGAATTCATGTGTTTTCTAAGGTGGACAAGCCATTAAGTTTCATATTATTTTATTCCACGTAGTTTCGTAAAATCTTATTTAATACAATATTTGAATATCTAAAACAACTGCACAAAACAACTTGTACAAAAGGCAGACCTGTCTAAAAGGATAACAATAGCAATAACCTTTTGTTGTTCTTCTGAAACGCTCTACCAGTTTTATTGTCAGTTGATATTTTTCTTCCTGTGATCTTTGTAAGAGGGCTGACTTACTTACCGGGTGCAGTGGTTGGAGTTGATGACAGAGACGGTTGCATCTCGACAAAGTCAATTCCCAATTTATTCATCTCTGAAAATGTCAAAGCGAGATAAGGTAATCCAAAAGTTTTTCCCAGAACGTGGTTTGTTTTGCCAGTTGTATTGCAATATTTATTTTTATCATTGTAATCTATGTTTGTACTAAACAAAACAAAAAGAAAGCCCTCCCCCCCCCCCTTATCTGCTTATGCAAGCAAGTATAACTTTTAATCAAAACAATTTGGACCAAAACAAACAGGATTGTCTTTGTACTTATTGACTAGCTTCTGTGTGAAAGTGTCATTGATCCGTGCAGTCATGCATGAGTGAGCACACATTAAAGGCAATATTTTTCACTTTTTTAAAGATCACAAGTGTCAGATTTGGGTGACTGTGAAGCAATATTTTGGCGGATTGTTTAATTGGGGTATGTGTAAGTGCTGTTGTTTGACCATCCATGTTTCACCCTCTCACACATATTCTGATAATCTTCACGCATTTTACGGTTGACTGAGCCAACTTGTAGGGGGGAAAGTGCTATGTTCAAACTAAATATTGCAATATCAATTCAGTTTATTGACATAATTGACATCAGAAATTGTTAACAAAATGTATCATGACATATTTTGTGGACATAAGACGTAGTCGCCGTGTCATGCTATTGAGCACAGTTTTAGGGTGAAGCCAAAAATCGTAAAATTTCATGTTGATATGACATTAATGCATATTTAGTAACTAAAATGATCATGATTATAGCATTTTATGAGTATACGATACTCATATCAGTGCATCATCATGCCTCATTGGTTTGTGTTCCTCAATGCCCACACATTGAGCTTTCGTGACACTTTATGTATACACTGATATATATTATTTAGAATAATATGTGTTTTACTTTTTCATTAATATGAATTCGCTTTATCCTCACTTCATGCCTCTTTGGTTCGTTTTTTTTTTGTGAATAAACATATTTAGAGTTACTGGGAACTCTGAATAATGATAAGAAGGTTACAACTTAAATTTCACACATTTTAAATATAAAGGTTTGGTTTAAAACAAAGAATTGTGACACTTTTGAAAATAATCTGTAAAAAGTTGCAACTCGAACCAAACTAAAATGTATACATAAGAAATATGGTGAAGCAGAGGGGTGTCGATGCGTATTCCCTTCCAATCACAAATTTCTTCGTTGCTGGTCGGTCTTCCTCAAACGTTGATACCATCTGTGTCTATCATTGGTCTGTTTATATCGTGTTCATTAAGCTGAAGCTTTGTGATTATTTCTCGAGCTATCCGTCATGTTTGATTTCCTCTAAAGTATTGATTTTGATGTGTTTACTATTTGGATGCAAAATACATTGATTTGATTTGAAACTCTCTTAAAAGCATACCTTCCTCAAGGTGTTCCGCAGATTTCATCATTTCGTTTGTTTTGAAGATCCCGAGGAGTTGCCTGGCAATGGGCAGCTTTGTACCATGCTTGTCGACGTATTCTTTGAGAAGGTCGAAGATGGCATTTTGTTGGTTTCCAGCCGTATTTGCATCAACCTTCCGTGCACTTCCTGCCACTGAGCCGAGCCCCAGATGCACGCTGAATTGGTCGGGAGGGACTTGAGTTATATCCACTGTCTTTGCAAGGGAAAGGAGCAGTTCATCTGTGAGAACAGATTTCATCATGCTGCAAATATAAGGAATATAAAAGATGCTTAATTGATGACTAGTTGTCGACATGTTACACATTAACACAATTCAAGAGTTGTAGGTGTAGCATAGCTACTGGCGAACACACTGGATGGTAATGAATGCTATGTGTATACGTTTACTTCCTCGTACGTAATTCCTGCTTTATTGGTCGAAATACATACAAGAACTGATAATGGTTATTCATATCGTCTCCTTTGCCTACACAATGATGTTATGTAGCTTCTAACAAGTAGAGGTTGTTAAGTATTATCCATACATACCGTCTGGGTAGATGAATGCAGACGATATATGTTTGTAATCAGAGTGACTGAACCTCATATTTGAACTAAGAACTATTCAACATAAGATCTAAATTGTTTTGAAAATGTTGCTTTTACATCATTCACGATATCCGAATTTCAATCAGCTTATTTGAATCTATCTCCGTCCGTATAAGATATGGAAAACCAATCTTTCTTGCAATGTACTATGTTTAAAAAAAAAGAACCTCGACGTTAAGTGTCAACAATCTCAAAATGTGTCAGCCGATGTTATTATTGTTCCAGAGGAAGTAATAGATTTATTCTCGTCTGTCCCATCAAAAAGATATTGATGGTATTTTTTACATTATCTATCTACCACATGGTGTTACCGAAAGTTTTGCTATTTTCTAAATAGTATTTATTTGTATTATCTATCTAGTAATCTATTTAGATTGAGGCATGTAACGAGGAATCGGGAAATAACTAGTTTTATGTGTTCTTCTTTTGTTCTGCACACTAAGAAATTAGGGTTCAAAATTGAACCTCCAGGCGTGATACAATAGCAGCACCCCAATGGGGTTCAAAATTTGCATCCTAGTCAAGGGTGCAATTTTGAACCCTCTAATGGGGGTTCATTTTTGCACCCTGCGGGTTCAAAACCGCACTCCTATGGGTTCAATTTTAAAAGAAGTCGGGGTTCAATTCAACATCCATACGGTTCAAATTTGCACCCTTAAAAGTATATTTGTGCACCTTTAGGGGTTCATTTTCCAACAAACCCAACCCTGAAGGATGCATAATTGAACCTTTCAGGGTTTATTTCTGAACCCTATATCCAGGTAACAAAAGAGCGTTCAAATAAACGATATAAACGCACACACAATCCTAACCCTACCTACCTACCCATCCTACACAACCCTAACCCTATATTAATCCTATCCTATCTTATCCTACTCTACTCCTATCGTGTTCACACGATCACTTTAAAAAAAAAAAGCACTACGGTAATGTGCTCTAAAAGACATTTGTTAGTAGAACTAAAAATAAATATTTTGTTGTAATTATTGTTGTCTGCACTCAATTACTTGGCAATTTTTGTTTTAATGTCTAAATTTCTAAATGATTTTGGAATGTATGCTTAACTATTCCTCTATCTAGTTTTGTGCCGTTTATCTATTAAAATGTACAAAAATATGAAAAAGTCAAAAGGCCTAATGCATGCATGAATATTCATTAGCATATTAGTACGAAGTACCTATTTGATGCCTTGTCTCCGCTTGCGTGATTGGTTTGTCAACACTGGCTAGCAGCTTAGTTTATGTACGATTACTTTTTTTACGGAAAATTATAACTTTTATGTTACGTCTGCGTGAATATAGGTAGCAAATTGATTAATTTTGATCATTCAGTAATTTAACTTCGTTCTCTTCCCATAATCTTTGAATCAAGTTACTTTTCAAGAGATACTGGCTGTAACATGTGAATAATATGATAATCGCTTTTGTGTAGGTTTCTGTACAAGACTAATAATCCATACAAGAGGGTTCAATATTGAACCTTCCTGGATATTGAACCCTGGTTCGTACGAAGTAAACCCGCAGAGGTGGAATATTCAACCCTTGTCGAGATTGGGGTGCTAAACGCAAAATTGAACCTTAAACTGCACCTTTATTTCTTAGTGTGTAAGATGAACGATATGAACTTTGATTATAAACTTAGTTCTTCTAATTCATATCATTAAGCCACCCCTTTCTCTCTCAGATTCCGTTTTCTCCGTTTTTGATATGTTCACCAGCATTTTGTGATAGTAGCTCGATATTTCATTTTTGTACATTTCTTTTGTTATAAATCAATATGACCGTGCATGTTTATAGAAACGAGCTAAGGTGTGTAATTATTTCATCTAAAAGGGAGAGTACACCCTGAAGATAAGTTGGGTTCAATAAAAACAGAAACATGTTAGTAAAGGTTTGACGAAAATCTGTCAAGGTATAGGCCTCAGAAAGTTATGATCTTTTAAACTTTCAATTTTGTGACGTCACGTGCGAGGTGTTTTCCCATGTGTTATGTGCAGTGTGATAGCAAAGGTTCCGCTTTTTTCTGTATGTGACAACTGAATAATGTTTTCATATGGTTTCTGTGTAAAAACGTGTTTGTAATGAAGCATCAAATGCACTGGTAAAAGAATGCATATTTTTTTTTTAGAAAATGCACATTTTCGAGTAAAATTGTCCATAAGATATGGAGTCGCATCTCGCACGAAATGTCACAAAATCAAAATTTTAAAAAGGTTCATAACTTTCTTTATCCTTTTACGGATTTTCATCAAACTTTACTAATGTTTTTTTTTTCATGTGTCTTCTTTTATTGAAACAAACTTAATTCAAAGGTGAACTATCCACTTAAATGTCTGATCACCAGATATTTCATTACACTTTCAACCATGAAAGAAGCAAAAGATCGCTTCCAACATTGTTGCCGCTTTCCATGGTTATCCTGAAATATGTAATTAATATATCTACAATGTATGGTTACGAGATATATAGTGCATGACCACACACAGTCACAACAGAAGCTAACGATAGAATTTCTATTTACATCGCCACCTACAATGTCCTCCTCTTTTCATGCTTACCGTGCGGCTGTCTCGGTTCTTGGATTATCTCCAGTCCCACTAGCTCCACCTGTATCCCCACCTAATGCAATTAACGTAACGAGACACAAAATTATTTATGTTTTTATTTTATTTTCTCTGGGGGGAGGTGTAGGGTGAATGAAGGGGGTGTTCTATGCCAAAAATCTATGGGCGATGCTCACACTTTCGCAATATGTGGTGTGATTTGCGGGATGAACATATTTGCCCCGTCGGATTGGAAATAAATATAACGTAGGCAAAAGGAGTGTGTAGTTCATGATGTGTGGTGTATGGGGAAGGGAGGAGGGGGGTATTCCCCAGTTGATTAACAGTATTTAAAAACTCCCCCATAACAGTAACTTAATTACATTTATAACTAGATAGAGTGTGTTAAACAACACATTCGACAAGCTTTAGGGATCAGCTACTGTTAATGCTACCGGCACTATTTCATTCTATATGAAACCCTCGTTGCTGTACAAGGCAAACCTGCAAACATCGAAACCGCGTAGTCAAGAGCAGCATTTGGTCAGGCAAATAACGGAGCACTAATTCCTGGAGTAATGAGCATTTTGTCATCTAAATTATACATTCGGCTGAAAAGCACAGATTAGCGAAATATCTACAGACCAGGAAGGGATAAGTTTCCGGGTACCCCCGAAAGAACAGCTGTGCCACGTTAGCAGAGTTGAGTGTGGCCACCCATCCCTGTACTCACATTCCATTTTGATTTACATTCATGTATTGTTATTCTTTTTATCGGAAATACATTCAACTCGATTAGATTGATCTTGTTTGTAGGACATGTCGTACGTACATATGATAGTTGGGATTGGAAATGTCTAACAAAGTGTAAAAAAAAAAATAATCTCTGTTCACCTGCTTCTGCCCTGCTGCCATGGTCAACATCAGTAGAGCTAGGGACCGGTGCTTCGGTGGGCTCTGAAGGAGAGAATATATATTCCAGTGATAATTATATATTCAATGGATATCCATCATTTCAACAAGTTTTGAATCCACCACTCACTATTCATGACTGGAAGCTCCTCTTAACAATATGACGCATACGCGATTGCGTCATGTCCACCTGAATTGTTCATGCATATTCCGATACATGCATACATTTCAGCGTTTGCTGATGAACTCTTAATTTTGTCACTAGGTGCTAGTTCATGAGGATAAGCTAATGCGAAATTTGATACTTTTCTAGATGAAAAGACTAGTTTTGCCGTGGCTTGGCACATTTGTCATGTTTCTTTTCTGAAAGGAAAAGATCTTAAAATTACGATTCCGGGATATCTTTTAAGGAATATTATGCGGAACAGTGGGAAATCGAGACTTCTGTACTGCAACTTGAAAATCACGTTCAGAGACTTTTCCCTTATTGCAACAATACTCCTCGATTGATTTTTTTACAGAAGCACTGTAGGTATTACACGTCACAACTGCGCAAGCATATGGGGTGAGGATATTTCTCCAAGCTCTTCTGCGCATCCTAGTTTGTTTATACGGCAAATCCAGACAAGAATTATCAAGAGACGGCGGATTCGAACATGCAATCAAAGCGAAAACCTTTGTAAAGCATTTTTGTTGTCTAGATTACAATGACTTGATCACAATGAATCTGCATTAATTAAACGGCTAATGGTACTCCATTTAAGTTAAACATCCTTGGTCATAATACTGGGTCGCGCATTTGCTAACAGCTTTAAAGACAAGGTAGAATAGTCTTTTTGCAGGTCGAAAAATCAAATGTTGTAAAAAAACACGGAAAATGGACGTGGATACTAATAAAATAACTTCCCTCCAAAAGAAAGAACTAGCCTAGTAAGTAAACACAACTCCCCTTAAGCAAAATTACATAACTTTTTACTGCAGAGGTTTTGAGCAACGCAACTTGGCAGGATTGTACCTTTACTTATTGCCTAACCTCCGTGTAAAAATCACATTAATCCACTCTGTCATGCATGAGTTAGCGCACATTAAAGGCAAAATTGTCACTTTTCAAAAGTCACAAGGGTAATTGTTTATGCCGTTTTAACAGTACATTTTTTGGCATTTCTTGTCCGATTTTTAAAGTGTATTAACTCTGCTACTCTACATGCTCCATACTACTCTACATATTAGGTCATGTTACATCTTTGTCAAAATATCCAGAGTTTTATTTTTTCACAAAAATAAAGGGTTTTTAAAAGTTTCAAACTCAAGAGGGATGAATATTTTTTAAACTGTGCTCACTCAACCAGAACAATGGATTAAGTGTCAGGATAACTGTTAGTGCATCGAGAGATGAATGATAAACAATGAAAATACATAAATTATGCACCAGAAATAGATCTCATTGAAAAATCATATGACAGAATCCAAAGATTACCCTTGTGACTTTTGAAAAGTGAAAATTTTGCCTTTAATGTGTGCTCACTCATGCATGACTGAGTGGATTAATGTGATAATTATATATTCAATGCATATTCATCCCTTTGAACAAGGTTTGAAGCCTCTACTCAATATTTATGACTTGCAGCCCCTTTAACAATATGACGCATACGCGATTGTGTCATTTCCACCTGAATTTTACAAATAGGTCATGGATATTCCTATACACGCAAAAATTTCAGCTTTTTCTGATGAAATCTTAATTTTGTCACTAAGTGCTCATTGCGAAAAGCAAGTGAGAAAACCACCCAAGCTATTTCTAGTTCACGGACCAAGACCCGACAACATGGATACAGAAGAGTCTCATTTTATCTGACTCATTAATATCAATGAGTAATCCGCCTTTAGAGACCTTTTCCCTTACAATATAACAATATTCCTCAATTGAATCTGTACAAAGCAATTTGTAGGTATTACATGTCACAACTGCGCATGCATATGGGGTGAGAATATTTCTCCAAACTCTTCTGTGCATCCTAGTGTGTTTATACGTCAAATCCAGACAAAAATTATCAAGAGATGGCGGATTCGAATCAAAGAGAAAAGCTTTGTAAAACATTATGGTGTCTAGATTACAATGGCTGATTACAATGACTTGATCATAATGAATCTGCATTAATTGAACGGCTGATGGTACCCCATTTAACTTAAACAACCTTGGTCATAATACTGGGTCATACCTTTGCCAACAGCTTTAAAGACAAAGTAAAATAGTCCTCTTGCAGGTCGAAATATAAAATGTTGTAAAAACGACGGAAAATGAAAGTGGATACTAATAAAATAACTTCCCTCCAAAAATAGAACTAGCCTAGTAACAACATCGAACTGGAAATATCAGACAGGCTGTAAAACAGCAAGATTTTTCTTCTGTTTTTATTTTAAGTGGGATAGCAGTGTGGCTCATTGGTAGAGAGTTCATCTCTCAATATTGCAAGTCCCTATGTTCGAGTCCCACACAAGTCATTTGCAAAAGAGCCAGTGATTTCAGGCATCCACCCTTCACGGGAAAACACCCCGTCCCTCGGATAGGACGCGAAATGAAGGTCCTGCGTATACAACAGGCGCACTCTATGCACATTAAAGAATCCACTTCACTACTCGATTAAGAGCAGGGTGAAAACCCGGTGTAGTGGACAGAAAGCCTCTCATGGAAAACGGGTGAAAGATGCTAACCCCTCGTGGTTCATCCTGGAAGGATATTCAGTCTACGAACGGGCATTAAGATTGCCATACGAAAGAAGAAGAAGGAGGAGGAGATTTGTTTTCACCTGTTCCACACGTAGGCGCCTTCGTATAACCTGAATTGCCTTCCAGGATATTCAGTCTACGAACAGGCATTAAGATTGCCATACGAAAGAAGAAGAAGAAGGGGTTTTTCACCTTCTCCTTTCACTTCCTTGGTCTCTTCCCGAGTAGGCGCCTTCGTATAATCTGTAATCAGAAGGATATCATGCAATAACTCGTTATTCATCCACCTATCAGTATCGTTCATTAAGCCATGTTAACATACTGCCTTTGTCTTGTATTTGCCGAGCCATTCCTCAGTATATCTATATACATCTAAATTTTCATGAATTGATTTGTTGGATTAATGATCATTAAAAATCCCTTGTTTACACAATTTCGGGAAACACGGCAACGCATTACATTACTGTCTTGAATGACCAGACAAAACCCTCTCACCCTTACCCGTTACACTACCAGGGCCCTGTTGCATAAAACTTACCAGTGGTGGTAACTTTGCTTCCAGTCGCAGCTTTTATGAAAACCTTGAAATTGATTTTCTGTTGAGCAATGTTACCATGGTAGTTACCATTGATGGCAGAGTTACTACCAATGGCAAGTTTTATGCAACGTGGCCCAGGTCTTGAATAGTACATTGACCTACTACAAAATCTTCATGCCAGCGGTAATGAAGGAGTTCCGACAGGTATCAAATTTGTTCATTTTTTATTTATTTTCTACACACATTAGATAAAGAAGATAATATCATATTTCAGTCATGCAATACTGCGTTCGTATCTAAAATCCGATTTTTAGCATTCTGTTATAAGTATATAAAAAATGCATTTGTGTTTGGCATTACACTTGAACAGCAGTATGGGGAATATCAATTTAAGCGCAGTGTTTTTAGTTTTTGTCACGTGTTTTGTAAAATTTTTCATGTTACCGGCTCTACAATGATTTGTAAATGCACTACCTCTTGTTTTCTTTCTGTATAGACAGTAAAGCAGGACTGCTACAAGGACGACGACTGCTACCACTACAGGGATGATGATCGCTGGGAGGTTGGCATCTGCTTTGCTACCGGGATCATCTGTGAAATGAACGAAAATAAATTAGATATGCACAGTTTACGATGAATGAAGTCAAGAAATAAAAATCATCGACATAGCCTCTCTTCGCTCATATGGCAAGCCGTTTTAACATTTATTCCTATTTCTTGATATCACGAATTCGATTTCTTGATATCAAGAATTGCCATTGCTTAACTACACAAAACAATTTCTTGATATCAACAATTCGAATTCTTGATATCAAGAAATGAATTCTTGATATCAAGAAATGGTGTTGTGTAGTCAAGCAATGGCAATTCTTGATATCAAGACATGGTTTTGTGTAGTTAAGCAATGGCAATTCTTGATATCAAGAAATCGAAATCTTGATATCAACAATTCGACTTCTTGATATCAAGAATTTGATTTCTTGATATCCATTTTTTGCCTAATCTGTCTGTTTTTTTTTCTATCAATCATGCAATAGGTAAACAGCCGGATAGTTTGTAAGAAAGGACTGCGATTGACCTGAATCGATCGCAACTCTAATTCTCTATTTCTGATGTGCAGATTTACGATAGATATGAAGAGATGTGAATCGCATGTCTGGTTGCGATAAGTCACAATATTTTTATAAGACAGGGCCCTGGATACTCAATATGTTACGTTCACCTGTTGGGGAATTTGTTGACCCCGGAGCGATTGTCGGCACCACCAACACCTTCACCCCGTCTCTCTCCGTACCGCTAGGTGTCGTAAGCGAGGAGTTGCAGCTGAAGTGTGTCTCTTCCAAGACGTTAACGGTTGCCGTGGAGACGAGGGTGTGGAACCCATCTCCTACGTCATCTTGCACCTCATCTTTGGTGGAGTTGAGCAGCTCACCGCGCTCATCGTACCACTCCAGGGTGACGTCATCAGCGGGCGAGATTTTGCGCAGTTCACACCGGATGTTTATGTCGGCGTTTAATGGGCCTTCAATCTGGCACTCGGATGGTTCACACTGTGGTATGACTGGGCTTGGACCTGCAAGAGTACCTTTGTAAAGCACGGATTTAAAAAAAGAATGGAAACAAGGCTAAAAGTACATTGGTAACTACATTAACGTTTGCCTTAAATACTCCGTTCCTACATGTCCTTCCTAGAATTATATTATCCAGTGTTATCAGGCATAAATCATTTTCGGAACTGTTTATGTCCTCAGAAGGTTGGGTTTATGAGCTTTTCATGGATACAAACTCTTTTTTTTTTTAACTTTCAGTCATTTAAAAAAAATACATTTTTTAGACGCACGACAGAGGCGAACATGGATTTCTTAAAAATTTTAATGCTGTATTGCATAAACCCTGCGTGTGCCAGGTAAAGTATGAGGTTTGTGTGTTTAAGTGTATGAACCGTGACGAAATGCATCGATTGCGCATAAATGTTTGATTCATGTACTGCACTGAGAAAAGGTGGAGAATGAGAACGTACCCGACACCAGAAGTTGAGTGCATATATCATACACGGCGGTATCTTGGAACCTGTCGACATCACAGCAGTAGTCTCCCCCGTCTCTGACTGTGATCGCACTCAGTATCAACGTCGACTTGTCGCCATTGTCGACCTCAGCCCGACCCTCATAATAGTCATCAAAATACATTGGTTCTCCTTCCATGACATTGACCACTTTTATTTCGGCCGTGGAATTGTTGAACTTCCAGTAAATATTGTGCACGGTTCCTTCGCCAAAGACGCAGGGTATATGCGCTGTCTCGCCTCTGGACACGGAGACCGGGCTAAGCCGTACAGTCCCAGCGTGCATTACGATGAGCAGTAATATCCACATGGTTGCTGAGGTGAACGAAAAAAATATATAGGTAGTGATAATCGTTTGTCTCGCAATGCATGGTCAATAAGAGATCTAAGATCACGACGTTTCGTGCGCCACTGCAACACTTCGTCAGGTGTGATACTATCAAACAAAAAATATCGTTATCATTGATAATGGTAAATTAATATCAGTGTTGTGTCCGAGGCCGGCTTGTCCGAGGCCAAGGCCAAGACCAAGGCCGGATCACCCGAGGACAAGGATGAGGCCAAGACCGGAAGGGTTGAGGCCAGACCAAAGCCGAATATTCCAAAGACGTTATAACTCCTCTGTCTTCTTCTTCGGGATTGGGGCATAGTCTGTCTTACCAGACATAGTTGTTAACAGACTGGGTTGTGTACATGCACCTCATAGCCTAGTACCTAGGCTAAGAGCCCCGAATGTGACGTCAGGCGCGTTGTTGAGCAGCTTTCTTTTTATTTTATATTTCAGGCACATGTAAAAAGTCAACTCCATGCAGCGTCTCAACTCACTATTTTTGCCATCCTTTTTGTTAAATTCAAGTGGGGGAGAGAAAAAACAGTATACATGTAATCTGTTTTTTGGCACTCTGCACAATGCAAATATGTAGGACATGCTGTCGCTTGAGTGACAGTTTGTGTATTACTAGTTTTGTTTGAAGGATGGATTCGCTTTGGCAATATAACTGGTAGTTGCTTTCAAGGGAGGGTCGGGAATTATTACTAGTGACGATACATCGGCAGTTTATTAGATATAGGCCCTAAGGCGGGCTAAGTATCCAATCACAGTCCGCGATAATAACGTCAGGTCACCGGCGATTCAACGGTCGCGGACTATGATTGGCTGGTTATGATCGCTCATAACTTCGTCATGTCTCATGCATTTTGGATTTTAATATGGTTGATATTTTGTTGGATCCTGACCCTTCTACAGGGAGAGGTTAAAAAAAACATGGTATGTTCAAAAAGAAAAGTAGATTCCGCTTTAGATGATTTATAAGTGTTGGGGGCTCAAAAGCGATTGACATTGAAATTTCTCTTGTTTTTTAGTTTAAACCACATATTTATCACGAATTTTTGCAATATCTTTCTGCCTGTTTTAATTGAATGTTTTTCCACACTTTTTAAATTTCGACCTTCAATATACAGTTGTAGAAGAAAGTGTACAAAAATATGGTTTATTCATGGAAATATCGCAGTTTGAAAAGGAGACTTTTTTCGCGGTTCGAGATGTCAAGTGAAGGTCACGACTACCGAGCTGTAAATAAAATCGCGTGTTTTCTGCTACGTGCGGACTGGCTGTACTGCGAATATCGATTGCGAAGTCCGTACGATTTCTGAAAAATTGCGTCACTTTGAAGACGAATAGCACAAATGCTTTATTTTTAAGCCCAAACAAAACTGGATTCAACATCTCCGCTGGAGTACTGGCTTTCCAATGCTGTAATTAGTGTTGCCGTTCAATTTGTAGAAGGGTCAGGATCCAGCAAAGTCCGAGAGCTTACATATATATCGGTTGCGAAGTCCGCATGATTTCTGAAAATTCGTGTCACTTTGAACACGGTATATTTAATGCATTCACTTATAATACAATCATAATGCTTTTAATGTACCAACGTACCTGTATTTTGTCCAAAAAATTAAGAGGAAATGCCACCAGTGAATCTGATATGCATGCTCTGTAGGAAAGCGTTGTATGTGAATGGTAATGAAATGCTCTTTTTCTACAGCCCAGTGCAGTAGACAAAGCTACGTGAATAATAGAGGCATTGGTGGTTCAATGATTAACACATGCGTACGAAGTTCAATAATCAGTTTGCTGTCCTTTTCCCTTTTTAATTCTTTCCTCCAGGCATGTGAATATCTCCAGGTGTATCTATTCATCTCACTACACAACTCGCCAATCTTTTCTGAGCTATGATACATTTCATATAAAGGGAGTATTTATATATATTTCTCTATTTTTACTAACATTAATCATGCTTATCAGTATCTTGATATCATTCATATCAGTTTAGAAAAGAGGTAGGTCCAATAAGCACAATGATATTTTAAATTTTGCTGTTGTGCATACCATACCATACATTGATACATGTCCATCTATATAATATGGTGGCAGTTCATGATTGCATGCGCACAAACAAACGCCCAAGATGTATATGTCTCTCCCTCTCCTTCTTCTCTCCATGTCCTCACTCCTCTCTCTCGACGTTGCATACGCATTGGGAGATAACTGTCAAGTAAAGCAGACTGCACTTGAACTTGTCTCTCTGTAAGTTTTAATCGGAATGTACGTTTAAAATGCAATATAATCATCTCTTTCTATATCTCTCCTTCTCTCTGAATCGCTTTTACATGTTTGATAATTTCTTCCTTTCTATATTTGTGCCCCCTCCCCCACCCACTAATCTCTCTCTCTCTCTTTCATTCTCTCTCTCTAATACCATGTATTTATATCGATGTTGTTCTGACTTTGTCACATTCATCAGCAGCACCACCGCCTTAACCTCTCTAAACAATCAAATAATTTCACAGAAGCATTTTTAAGACATCTTAATACACTATACAATCCAAATGTGGAACATGCTGAGTAGCGTGTGAAATCAGCTTCGTGAGATTTTTCAGTTATATATATTCAACTAGCATTTATTGTACTACTGTAGTTAAACATAAATACAGTTGTCTGCAACTTAGAAGACATTTCAACATTTTATATGATTACATTTCAGAGTCTCTTTTAATCATCCATATGCACTAAGATAGAAGAAGATGCACACCTTACGAGTGACATTTATGCATAAATTTCTAAATTTCTCTCTCTCTCTGCCTTTCTCTATCTTGTAATCATTCTGATCTGATTTCAGTATGCCTTCAGCTGATATACAGGAATTTTTACATCATATTATTTACACGATTTACTATTGAAGTATTATCATCACATTACCCAAGAGCACAATAAAATACATCATGTCATGTGAACACATTGCCTGGTTTCCATGACAGCTGGCACGAGGGTGGTGCATAATCCAGTCAGGATGCATAAGCCCAACTAGTCGATGTCTTCGTAAAGATGATCTGATGGGTGATAAAGCAAAATGGAGTTTGAACACGGTTTGATAAGCCATTGCCTTGTATATGTGTGCGTGAATTTATTTGTGCATACAACTTTTATTCTTTCTTTTGAAAATGCAAACAAATCATGTTTACCATAACTGGATCTGGGTAAAGATAATGAGAATAAACCGAATAAATCTGCACTACTTCCCACGCTCCAGCACACACACACACACACACACACACACACACACACACACAAGACGTGTCTGTACTGTACATTTAACGTCTATACTTTACTGACATCATACAACGTTCTTCTTGTCTGGGAAACTATGTCTCAACTATGGAGCTCTACATTGGCGTACTTACCTGGTGCAACGGATGGGGGTGATGGGAGGGTTGGAAGCGGCTCTTGCAAGAGTGCAACCTCTTTCGTTGTCATCGCTGGGACAAAAAAAAACATAAGAAGAGGGTATCATCACGTTGATAAATATATAAGCCATATCTTACTTCTAATTTTGGCTTTTCAGGACTCACCAATTACCGAAGATATTTGATTTCATTGAAAAAATAACATTGAGTTGCAACCTTAATAGCATCGAAGTATCCGGGTCCTGAAATTTACCATTGCTACCAATGTCAATTTCTATGGAAACCTCGAATTTCATTGGCTTTTAAGCTATTTTACCATGCTAGTTACCATGATGAAGTTAACATTAATGGTATAATTAAAACATCTTTCTGCCATTAACACTGGCGGAATCGGGTCTGCATACTAGTGTTTCAAAGTCTTCGCCTGACATTGCCTCGATGAGTTGGTTGTTACAATCAAACTTTAGACCATGTGGGACTGTGATTGTATACATGTACAATCAAATTTAATGATACCTAATCAAATGAGCTTACCTCTATCATACACGAACATATACAACTGCAGCGCGCTTTGAGCTTGCCGTCTGTCGACTGTCGTCTGTTAATGCTACAATAGGAGAACTACTCACGTATCACCATTCATATGTTACTATAGGTGTACAAACAGAAACCCTCTTCGGAGGAACGAAGTATCTGCCTTTTGAACAAAATATGATGCTAAATATCACAATTATAGTGCAGATAACACAGGGCAAACATCATAAGCTCCGGGGTCCACGCAGGTGTTTATGATTGTTTGCCTGCCATGAATATATTTCTGGTCGACAGAAAACACATTAACATGACTTAATGAACACAATTTATGTGTTCTGCACATGTTGTAAGTGTATAGATTACGTTTGCCAACTATGGGGCCGTTTGTACATGCATTGTAGATTTCCTAAAGCTGTAAGAAATCGGTCTACAGGGATCAAGTTCTCAGATCCATAGACGTGTTAACAAATTAGATCGACTAGATATAATTAATCAACTCCTTTCATGCGAAATGCTGATGTATGTCGATGATGGTTCACGGATGTGGCTCAATCTGTTATGTGAATCTAACGACATCGCCTCTTCCCTAGTGGCTCTTTGTGAGATTACGGCATCAGAAAATGGCTTGGTCTCGTATGGAGCGTATATATGAAGGCGAGGGGAAGTCCCTGTTACACACACAAATGTAATAATCGCCCACAAATGTAATAACGCCCACAAGTGTAATAACACGAACAAATGTAATAACACTTTACCCACAAATGTAATTATTTTACCAGTAAATACAATAATATCTAATACTCACTTATTCGATTATTTCTTTTTTTTTCTACGACCATTTAATTCCAGGATATTTGCGGGCGTTAGAATATTTACATGATTAAAAAAAAGTCGTCAGCGATCCATCGAGTCGGTCCCTCCTCTGTGCGTTGAATTCTAGTCCATTAGTGGGGAGATCAGTGCCCCTGGACTGTATTTAGCAATCCGCCGACAACGAACGTTGGTGGCGCATCACATACAAAAACAAATTCACCCGGATTTTTCAGTGGGGCGGACAGATTCGTGGAGTCGCACAATCAGTGGTCCGGCCATAGGGTTAATTTAACTCTATGGGTCTGGCGCGGTGTGCGTGCTATGTAAATCAGTGGCGTAATGTGTGTGGTAGAAGAGGCGGACGATAAAATACGGCCAGTATCTGGGCTAGGTGAATACATGTATATGGACCATTTTGACCGATTCGTCAGCTCGTGTGACCACTGACCAATCATTTATTTGCAACGTGTTGTATCCACATATAAGTAAAAGTGTTAAGCGATGCCATGCATCACCAATACATAATGATAATAATGATGATGAATACTTATAATGCGCTATATCCACCTCGTGTAGATGCTCAAAGTACTTAATTTTTAAATTGTGTTTTTTTTATGAAGAAAACACGGCAATGATATGATGGAGTCTAAGATTTTTTTTAAACAATTTTGAATTAAACATGTCTGGAGGAAAGACTACA
Organism: Arbacia lixula; assembly: GCA_963669155.1. NCBI lineage: Eukaryota > Metazoa > Echinodermata > Echinoidea > Arbacioida > Arbaciidae > Arbacia > Arbacia lixula. The sequence continues at coordinate 21,643 of CAVLGW020000116.1, forward strand.
CTCTCAACCTTTGCTTTATTACATAGTCTTAATACTTTTGTTATTCTACATGTATAAGTGGGGTCTTAGATTTTTAGGTTTAAAAAAAGAAATAAAAGAGTATGGTATGTAAACTACGCTCTTAACCCATGCTTTATCCATGCTTAATCAACCAGCAACAACAACAACAACAACGTAGATGGTGAGCTCTTTGCTTTTAATTCGTATGTTTTTATACATCTGAAATAACTGTGTCTGGAGGAAAGGTAAGGTTCGATTATCATGTTTATTCCGTAAAAATACGATAATGGGGTCTAAGTTTTGAAGATTCTTAATTGTTGTGAAATATCCGGGTCTAGAGTAAATACTACCCATACTTTAGTACATGGTCTCAATTTTGAACAAATTCAACCAAATATCCCTTAAAATTTATTACATGTGTGGGTGAAATTATTATATATGTGGGTAAAGTGTTATTACATTTGTGAACGTTATTATATTCATGGGCAATTAATACATTTGAGGGTGTAACAACCCCCTCCCCCCTCTCTCTCTTTCTCACTCCCTCTTCTTCTTCTTCTTCTTTCTCTCTCTCTCTCTCCCTCTCTCTCTCTCTCTCTCTCTCTCTCTCTATTTCTCCCTTTCTCTCTATCAATTACTCGCTCTCTTTGCTATCCGACCCATCCTTAATTGTTCAATAAACAGGACCATTTTGACCGATTCGTCAGCTCGTGTGACCACTGACCAATCATTTATTTGCAACGTGTTGTATCCGCATATGTTACAGTGTCAAGCGATGCCATGCATCACCAATACATAATGATAATAATGATGATGAATACTTATAATGCGCTATATCCACCTCGTGTAGATGCTCAAAGTACTTAATTTTTAAATTGTGTTTTTTTGTGAAGAAAACACGGCAATGATATGATGGAGTCTAAGATTTTTTTTAAACAATTTTGAATTAAACATGTCTGGAGGAAAGACTACACTCTCAACCTTTGCTTTATTACATAGTCTTAATACTTTTGTTATTCTACATGTATAAGTGGGGTCTTAGATTTTTAGGTTTAAAAAAAGAAATAAAAGAGTATGGTATGTAAACTACGCTCTTAACCCATGCTTTATCCATGCTTAATCAACCAGCAACAACAACAACAACGAAGATGGTGAGCTCTTTGCTTTTTTATAATTCGTATGTTTTTATACATCTGAAATAACTGTGTCTGGAGGAAAGGTAAGGTTCGATTATCATGTTTATTCCGTAAAAATACGATAATGGGGTCTAAGTTTTGAAGATTCTTAATTGTTGTGAAATATCCGGCTCTGCAGTAAATACTACCCATAATTTAGTACATGGTCTCAATTTTGAACAAATTCAACCAAATATCCCTTAAAATTTATTACATGTGTGGGTGAAATTATTATATTATGTGGGTAAAGTGTTATTACATTTGTGAACGTTATTACATTCATGGGCAATTCATACATTTGAGGGTGTAACAACCCCCTCCCCCCTCTCTCTCTTTCTCACTTCCTCTTCTTCTTCTTCTTCTTTCTCTCTCTCTCTCTCTCTCCCTATCTCTCTCTCTCTCTCTCCCTATCTCTCTCTCTCTCTCTCTCTCTCTCTATTTCTCCCTTTCTCTCTATCAATCACTCGCTCTCTTTGCTATCCGACCCATCCTTAATTATTGAATAAACAGGTGAAGTAATGCATTTATACGAAATGAATGATTTCAAATTTGTCCTTTCTAATGTTTTTTATTTTTGTTAATGAGCTATACGGTGAACTAAAAATAAATCACTTGAAAGAATTGAATGATTGTACTGTAGTAAATGAAGATTTATAATGCTTCATATAGTTCTTTTTAAATAAGATCCTCATTTGCAAAAAGTCGTGAAACTCATTACGAATCAGCAGTATACCTGGAATACGAGTGTTTTTAACAACTTCGCACAATCTTATTTGATTGCGTTATTTAAATACTACACACCAGTTAGAAATTTTTGTTCTTATAAGAAAACAGTGTTAGTTATTCCTCTAGTTCTGACCAGATCATATGATGAACGCAAATTTACTTACACTGCGCATGTGCAAACTGTGCATGTGGACAAGTTACTCACTTTGTGCTATGCCCTTGATGAGTATCGCTAACTATTATTAGCATTATTATATCTGAAAGAAAAGGTGAATGTGATTTAACCGTCATTGCTTGACGAACCTTTTCAGGAAAAGTGAAAAGCAATCCTTGTTTACGCTTGAATCACCCCGTTTCATAGCGACCGTGGTCTACTTGCATGTTGAGTATTGCACTGTTCAGTGTATCGGGCAGCGGTGGGCCACTATCCTTAACCAATTACTGCTATATTACTTAGTGCGGCCTCCGTTCTCTAGGCTACACGAGCCGTTCAAAACCTACTCAATATCTAGCGATCAACACAATTCAGCTCAAATTCAGTTTCTAGTTCTCTTATCTTGAGGGAACTTCTTAAATGAAATTCTTCCATTCTTGTTATTTACGCAATTTTATTGCTTGACCTGCAAACGGGCTACCATATATTTGAAGATAGTGTGGTCGTAACCATGAACTTGGTATAGCAAATATGACCTTCACTCCATATAAACCGGTTGAATGATTGCAACTTCAATTTCGGGTTTATATCAAAGAGGTGAACAATCCACTGCAAAGAAAGCTCTGTAAGTACGTAATAAAGGTATTGCATGCAAGGGGATATGAAGAATTGTGAACTGGATTAAACTGGTGGTTGTCATGGCAATGTGACGAAACATGTGGGGCTTAACCTGAAAACATAAATTATTCAACAGAGCATTTGCGTTTCCTAAGATATCACATAACATACTGTTTAAAGCGAATAGACCGGATAAGTAAGATTTGGATTTAATAATAATATTTGTGTATCCTCATAATGACGGTAGTGATAAATAATTTTATAACGTACCGAGTTATAGTATTACTTGACTGGTATGTACAACATGTACTTGCTTAATAAACATGAAATACATTACTATAATCAGAAGCAAAGTGATCAATCAAAGTTCTGTATTCAGTTTTAAAAAAAAAAAACTAAGAAAAAGAGCAAGGAAAAATATTTAGTTTGATTTTATTACAATACTTCTATTAATCAAAAACATTACAACTCGAATCAAGCTGAAATTAACACATAATTGTAGCAAATACAAGGATTGATAGAATGTCACAAAACGTTTGAAAATGAGTATCTTAGTGATGTAACTGTCAGTTGTTTAAAAAAATGTTGTTGACATTTTCGACAATTTGCATAAAGATTACAACTCGAATTAAGCTAAAATCGATACATCCTAAACACATTATTTTTTACGAAACAACGATTTATAAAATGTCACAAAACCTGCATCTAAAAAATGACATTCTTTTACTTTAGGATGTGTAAATTTTTGCTTAATTTGAATTGTAAATATTCTTATATTATTTTCCAAAAGTTTCAAAGTTCTACACACCTATTACCTATACTCACACTACCTCAACTTGATAACTAATACAAATTCTTGAAATCACCGAATGTTGTGATTCTGTAAAGAAAATCAATGATTTTGTGACAGCATCAGATTATTACATTTTGCGCCCCATAAAGTCAGTCTACGCTTAGTACGAGTGTATGTTAATTATCGTTGTGTACACGGTCCATACTCTATACAGTTTTCATTGTGTTTTTGTTTGTATACCAAGCATTAACAAGACAATACTCGGATCCTCGCTTGTCTTCCATTTCTTATATCTCTATTCAACAATCAGACCAAGATGCTGATTCCATTTTTTTAGGAGACAATGAGTTCGTGGCACTTGTTCGTCAGGCGTTAGTGCCTTCTCGGGTAAATATCACTGGGAGCGATTAATAAACTAGGCCGCCACAGCAGTTTTAAGAACGAACATAATTGGTTCATGATTATGATTATGTCTTAGTAGTGTCTTGGTTTACATACCAGTGTATATCTGTACTATCTCTATAAAAATGATAATGATGATGATTAATCATGTCCCTTTACACGTCTAATCTTAGCGTTATGTTAAACATAATGGTACTTTTAATGTCATATCGATTTATCATAATACATTAAAGCTAAATTTGAATTTAGAACGTGTGTCTAACATTATTCAACCAGTGGTTAGCTCTGACTAACAAGTAAACTATTGGCCACTCCTTTTACAATAATTCCCATATTATTCATCGTGACTGAATGAAATTTGAAATGGAAAACTGAGGAGGGGCACTTCCTTCAGCAGTGGTGAGAAAAGACCTAGATCGTAGTTTCCAATTTTCGTAAATATTAGTAAATATTCTTAGTTCCATATTAGTAGACACCAACCTGATTGTTTTGGGTGTGTTATGCTTATATTGTTATATCATTCCTATCATTGATTATTTTGATATGAATGTGACAACACCATATTGATGACGTTGATTTGGCAACTCCTCAGCTTTTGTGTTCCCACTTTTCCTCCATTTTTGTTTGTATTTCTTTATAACATTATACTGAGCAAAAATACATGGTCCCGTTTAATCGGCCATGCTTATATGAATATAGGTTCAACCCCTACATATAGAAAGCTTAGGAAATGTTTCATGATGATAGCACTTTCGATGATGTTTTCACTAATAAAAAAAAAAAGTTCGAGATAGTTTTGTGTAAGAAAAACAAATCTCAAAATTCACACTTGATTTATCATTATAATTCAGAAATTTTGATGCTCCCAAGAGGTGTATAGATTAACTCTACAGGAATGTGATGTGGAGTTATTATTTATTCTTTTGCATGAAAGAAATATTTCATATTTTCAGTATATTTCACCTTTACTTTAGTTCTAGTTTCAATTTGTCAAACAGATCATGACCATTCAATCATTGAATTTGGTTTGAAAATAAGTACTTCCGGTGTAGAGAAAAATTGGACAGGATATTTAAAAGCCCATTTAAACAGGGAATATGGGAATTTTTTTCCATTTTTTTTTATTGAATACCCCTTTTCCAACCTTAAGTGTAAGCTTATAACAACAAGTGTTTTTAGTTGACGTTACCTGCTCTGCGTTTGTATCAAGATGAAAAATGTTTTGGCAATGACTCAAGCTGTAAGTTAATCTTCATACATTTGTATATATCACCGTGTGCGAATATGTATATATCTAAGTACTTTGGAAGTATCTTAAATACCTTGTTATTTGTCGTATGTATAAGAACTTTGCAGGAGTGAATGAATAGATAAACAAAACATGATTGGTCTGAATATGTCTTTCATTACGTCAACATGGTCTCCTAATTCCTCATATGCAGTATCTTTTTATAACCTTGATTTTTCCAGTTTAATCATAAGAATGAATGATAATGTTCGAAGTTCATTTTTACGTAATATTTTATTTCCTTGCTTGTTTATACGCGAACATCAACTAAAAAGTATGTCATTCAAATATAATATTACAACCCATGAATATGATGTACGAAGAAAGATTTGATACCCGCTGTTGAGAAAAATATGTTTGAGAAATATGTGCAATGTATTAATGAAAGGTCGATAACATTATACAGGAGAAAAGGTTTGCATAGTTGTGAAATGTGGTTCCTCGAACAAACGATCAGGAATCCTTGGATGGAGAGAGTAACCAATAAAGAGGTCCTAAGAGAAGATGAAGTTGAGACAAAGCTGACTGAGAAGATCCCTTGCACCTGCCAATCCTGCCATCGTGTAATTAATAATGCATGCTGCTTGTGGCAGAAAATACCTTGTTGTTTGACATGTGTGATACGCAATGATCCACCAAAATGTTTAGGTTCAAATAAGTCCAAAAGATAAAATCAATAAATATAATAGGTGACATATCTCAAAAACTGCTTTTAAAACTTTGACATCCTTCGAATCTATGATGTGTACATTATTTTTAGCTTATTTTTTTTTAAATTGCCAAAAAAATCTTTTGAACAGAATAATAATAAAAGTTATTTTGTCGCTCATTGACCAAAACAAAACGGGCCCGGAAATCATCAGATGTACATGTTGGTGTTATGCTATTATCTAATGTCTCCTCTGGTGGAGATAAATGATAAGCGTGTGGACAAAATAAAAATATACAAACAAGACAGGGACAAAATGACACCTAGCATTCAGGCTATTGAACATTTATCAGTCAAGATTTCGAACAAATGAGCATTGCCATATTCCCATTGTCAAGGAGATGTGTAGCAAACCAATGCAATTTCCAAGGATTGGTAATGTAAGAGTTAAGAGATCACGTAAACCTGCCAATCCTGTCATCACAGAGCGTAATTAATAATGCATGGTGCGTGGAGAAACTAAGCAAAATACCAAAAAAAAAATGACGATTTAATAAATATATTACGGAAGCTTAAAAGTGCCCCCTTCAAGGCGACTTGTGTAACTCGCCAAGGCGCCTTATTCTAGCCAAAAAGCCCAGAAGGTGGCTCGCCAAGGCGCCTTGTCTGAGACGAGAAGGCGAGAAGGCGACTTGTAAAAAATCGCCAAGGCGCCTTGTCTAATACGTACGGAAGCTTAGAAGTGCCCCCAGAAGACGAGATAATTTAGGACGTGAAGACGAGAAGACGAGACGAGAAGACGAGAAAAAGAGTCAAGAAGACAAAAAGACAAGATCTTGGATCTCGTCAAGTCGACTTCTGTAGGACGAGAAGACAAAAAGACAAGAACTTGGATCTCGTCAAGTCTACTTATGTAAGACGAAGAGACAAAAAGACAAGAACTTGGATCTCGTCAAGTCTACTTATGTAGGATGAGAAGACAAGAAGACGAGATCTTGGATCTCGTCAAATCGACTTCTGTAAGACAAGAAGACAAGAAGACAAGATCTTGGATCTCGTCAAGTCGACTTCTGTGAGACAAGAAGACAGAAAGACAAGAACCAAAGATCTCGGCAAGTCGACTTCTGTAGGGCGAGAAAACAAGATGACAAGATTCTCGATCTCGTCAAGTCGACTTGATGATTGAGCTACTTTTAGCGACCAATAAGACTTCCGGTCCGCGACCATTAAGACTTCCGTCGTCTGCTACGAGTGAGAACAATAGAATTTGGTGCTACGGTGTCTTCAAAAAAACAAATGAGAATTTAAAGCGTTAAGTGTAAAATAAAGAGACAAGAAGTGGAATAAAAAAATACATTACGTGGCACTTATAAGAAAAACGAAGCTGGATCATTTAAAGGATCTTTTTATGACTTTACTTGATATATGAAAAACGTAAAAACAATCTTTTTCTTCCGTAGAGATGATGAACAAACCCAACTTGGAAAACGATATAAGCGGCGTATCGGCCATGTCCTCAAGAAAAAGGCGTGTAATCCTTATCAAAATCCAGGGCTTTGACCACTATCATTTGACACTGAAACTAACTAATGATTTATATCGGGTAAAAGCTGAATAATTGCTCTACACTCTCATATAGGTGGCATGTCGGAACACTTTGACTGGATCTTACTGTTCCAATTTGAAATATGGACTCAAACCGGCGTTTCGGTCAATTTATGCACAGCATTCACAGGATAAACAGAAAATAGTCGTAACTCCTTTAACAATGTTAATACCTTTTAACCCGAGAAGCCCGATTTCAATAACTGAGCGTGAACCGCGCCGTACGATTTCATTTCCAGGAAACAGAAGACCGCGGCGTTTCCATCAGTAGGCGGTGCTTAGCGCGCGTTCCGCCAATAGAAAGAAAGCGCTCTCCGGATGAGCGATTTCCCTTCTTTCGACGTCATTATGTAATGAATATTCATGAAAAACGACTGTCATAGATGGATATTCATATATTCGTCTTGTTTGACCAATGGCGTGCACCTCACGATCTCCGCATCGAAATCCATATTCATGAAGAGCGGAGTTATGTCATCGCAGCGGTCGTGATCACGGGGGGGGGGGGGGGGATGAAGAAAGAGAAAAGGGAAAAAAAATGAAAAGAAGAATGACAAAAGAAGGAGAAACTAGTAGGAGAGGGGGTGAGGGGAAAAAGGACAAAGAAAAAATGCAGAACAACGAAGTAGAAGAGGTAGAAGAAGAAGAAGAAGAAGAAGAAGAAGAAGGAGAGAAAGGAGGAGATGAATAACGAAGGAGAGGCAAAAAAGAGAAGTAGAAGGGGGATGGGAGAAGAAGACGTGAAAGAAAAGGGAGGGGAACAATTAGCAGAAAGAGGAGGTGAAGAGAAATATTGAAAGAAATGAAGAAGGATAAGAGGAGAAAAAAAGGAGAAGGAGGAGAAAAAGATTTTTAAAAAATACGAAGCAGACGCAAGGGAACTAGAAGAGGGGGAGGCGGGGGGGAGAAAAAAAGGAAAACGGAGAGAAGAGAGAAGAAGAACGAGGAGAAGAAGAAGAAAAGCAAGGTATAAAGGAAGAATAACGAAGAAGGAAAGCAGGAGATGTAGAAGGAGGGAGAGGTAGAAGGAGCAGAATAAGAAGGAGAAGGAAAAGAATGATATCAAAAGAGATGACGAAAATAAGAAGAATAAAAAAAGAATGAGAAGAAGACAATAAAGAAGGAAATAGAGATGATAAAGAAGAAGGAGTCGATAAAGAAGAAGGAAAAGCAAGAGAAATAAAAGATGGGGGAGTTGATGAGAAGAATATCAGCAAGAAAAAAAAGGGAAGGAGAAGAAGAGGAGGGGGAGGAAGGGGAAGAAGCAACAGTAAAATAAGAAGATAAATAAGTCGATTATTCATCTTCCATTGGGATAAAGTTAGGGCTCATTTACGGAATAAGTATTCCTCCAAACCGTTTATGTGTCAAAAATGGAGGAGGGACATTTATCTGCGACCCCCCCCCCCCCTCTCTCTCTCTCTCCCTCTCTCTTTCACCCCCTGGTTTACTGAAGATCAGATCTATTATTATTAGGTGGTCTGTCGTCAACGACAGATCACCTCTTAATTTCGTTAAACTTTTCTTTTTCTTCTTCTTCTTCTTCTTGTTCTTTATTTTTATTCCTTCACCCCCACTTTTTTGTGCCGGGCATAACTAATAATTGCCACATCATTTTTATTGAAACTTTTATCACTTCTTGGTATTAATGTAATCTTTTAGGAATAAGCTTTTCAAGGTCATCACATGATCATAACGTCATCAACGAGCAATTTATTGAAAAACTATTACTTCATCCTACTCCAGAATGGATAATTGGATCAAAATGAAATTTGACATGAATAAATCAAACAAGTTGACAAATAATTTCATTACAAAAAAACGCGCGCGTACGCGTACGTTATTGCATTTACAAGCGTGCAAAATTTAAAAATGCTCTAAATCAGCTAGAATTTTTTTTGCATATGTTTTAGGCTATTTCGAGCATTTCAAAAATTTCCGCGCGTACGCGCGCGTTCGCACGTTTTTCCGTGCGTAGCGCAAACGCAGCGTCAAAATTCCGTGTTTTTACTGGTTTCATGTTTCTGACACTCCATAAATTACATTCTGCAATTTTGAGCCATTTTCATGCAATAATAAGGTCGTGCGGGTGCGTCAAAGTTCAAAGTCCGCGCGCGCGTCAATACGTTTTTGTGTGCAAATATTGCAAAATACATGACTATATTCAATCGGCTCCTCAAAATAGCTCCTCAGAATGGCTGGTAACCCCCAATTTTTTTTCTTCATATTTTGAAAGAGTGGGAACTCTAGATGCTATTTCATGTATCATTTGGTCGTTAAATACATCGTGACGTCATCATATTGCCATATGAATCGAAAAAAAAAATCAATTTTCATGTATGACGTTATAAACTTTTTTACCCGTTCTTGCGTATCTCAATAATCCTTTGTCAATTTTCTTCCATATTTCAGTATGTGATAGCTGAGACATTGCTCTATGAAGTATCAGCCCTAATTCTTAACAGGATTCCATCTTCATGGTATAAATTTGATTATAGACATTAATGTCAAAATCGGTCGCATGTACGTGTTATGTCAATGGAAGGGGTATTTATGAAATGACATGACGAGTTTCTAGGAGCTGTATCTCGCTTATGTTCAATTCTGTTACTCTGAAATTTTAGTATGTTGTAGCTGAGTCTACTAGCTTTCGTGAACGTAACCTTTATTTTTTAATCAGATGTCGCGATCATGGCGAAATTTCAGCTTGAATATCAATTTCTTAATCATCCTAGCCCCTGCTGGGCATTACGTGTTAAGTGAATGGGAAGATGTGTGGCTCAACGGGCGCTGCTTTAAGATCTCGAGGCCCCCGGTTCGTTTCCTGGAGTGGGTACGGTCAATTTTTGTATTCCTTTTGCAATGTTTATTTTGCCACTTTCCTATGTTCTATCCCTCACTTTGTCATTGTCTTTGAGATTTTCTTTCCCATTCTTTTTCTCTCGCCCCTTTATCTTACATGATATTAATCAAATGTTATTAGCACAGACATGTGATCATTTTGTGAAGTCTCTGAAATGTTAGTATATTGTACGTGGCTTTATGAGTTTTCTTTAGCGTTGCCTCTGATTTCTAATAAATAGATAGTGTCACCATGGAAAGACGATGGTGTCACCGTGCATTTACCATACCATGTCTGTGCACAAATTTGTCAATGCAGATCACCTTATACTTGTCCACAAGTATGTATCGTGATAATTCATGTTTGATATCTGCAAGCAGTGCTACATGTGGGCGGGGGGGGGGGGGGGGACATGCTTCCGAACAACAGATATTATGCTTATACCACCCCTGGGCTCCCTGACACACGTATTGTCTCATATCACCTCTATTTGCATATCTATTGTAGACATTCAATTGATGTGCAGCGTAGCGTGAATCTCGTGACTGAATTCTGTAACCGGAGATACATTCTTCGGGATTGAGCTAACACACATCAACCCACCAGTCCGTACAGATATCTAGTGCGATTTATTGTGTACATTGAAAAGAGGAAGTTGTGTTTCAAAAGAGACATCTTAAAGCATATTTTGTATAACTGATCTGTAATTACTCCAGCCTTCTCATATGGTGGAAATAATCAAATATTTATTAATGACAATATGCCGCTGTAGCAAGCCCCCCCCCCCTCTGTTTGTCTGTCTGTATGTCGTCTGTCTCTGTCTCTCCTTCAATCTCTCTCTCTTTCTCTCTCTGTCTCTCCTTCAATCTCTCTCTCTTTCTCTCTCTGTCTCTCCTTCAATCTCTCTCTCTTTCTCTCTCTGTCTCTCCTTCAATCTCTCTCTCTTTCTCTCTCTGTCTCTCCTTCAATCTCTTTGATATTCTCTTGCACTCTCCCGTTCGTTCTCTACATCGTTATTCCCAGAGCCAGTTTGGCCAACTCAGTTTCAATAGGTAACAATATGGCGCATATTATTTTATTGTCTGCTTGCTTGCCAAAATCTGTGTATAGATGGCTGTAGTTATCCATATGTTTAGCCTATCACCATTATCAGCTCTGTATGTCTCTCCTCCTACATTTCTCTTTCCTCTGTTCTCTTTCTATGTTTCTCTGTCTATATTTCTTTCCATTTCTTTTTCTATTTCTCACATACACACACGCCTACATACAATTACGAACATACACACAAACGCATTGACCAAAGAAAGAAGCTCATTTCCCCATGTGTTCCCTCTCTAAGTTCTACTGCATTTACATAATATGAACGTATGTAATTGGTATAAAAACAGCATATCTGTTTCATGAACACTTTGCAGAAGGGCCTCTGAAATAGAGGCGGTCGAGTTTGAACCATGGTAAAATAAATACTGCAACTACACGTGGTGAAAGATTCCCGCCTGAAGTTACACTGAGCGTTGGGTTGGGCCCACGCGCAGTCAGATCTTGATCTTGCAAAACAATTATTTCTGTAAGATATTTGCATGGAATAATGCCGTGACCCCTGTTAGTACTTTGATGTATTCATAAAGAAATAGGGTGCAGCTTGTCACCAAATAAGGCTTGAAGAATGAGCGCAGACATCACGTGATGAGGTGCGTTATGTATTCATTTCATTCATCATATTCAGTAGAAGTCTATAATAGCATGTGCTACGTGGCATGTATTATCGCACATTGGCCTCCAACGATGGTATACATTTTACAAAGCAGACGGACTATGCAGTCTCCATACGCAAGTACAAGGCATGGAATGGCCGACTCTGTGTACGTTCATAATGCCTGCCAAAGTGCTATTCCTTTTATTACCAATTAATGTTGAATTTATGATCGAAACATCATCAATGATTATTGTGATATCTAGCTCCAAATATGGGTTTCCTTTTTGTGGGACGCACTGTATAATCAAGGATAATATATGAAGAGAAATGTTAAAAATAATATTTTGTTTTACTTTATCCAAAATAAATCAACATTATTTTTCACAAAAATGTTAGATAAGAAAACGCATGGCAAATCATTGAGATTTTGGTCCCTCATCTAGGGGGAGGGGGAAGAGGCTTCCCAAGCTATAGTTACTTTAGACAAAGGGAGTACATATGCCCTTGAGCGATCGCTGCCCGTGCTAAAAGAAAAAGGATACTTACGAAATGCAAACTTTACTTGCCCAGCAGCAAAGTTTTACATTGATCTTCAATGATAGGCCTGCAAATATTGTTTAAAGGGAATATACTGTACTGGGAAGACAAACAACCTGCAAAAGGTGATCGCGAGCGATCTTCTTGCCAATGGTCTTAAATTCATGTATTGTCCATTTTAGAAACTTGCTGAAAGTTATTTACCCTCAAATGATCCACATTTGGAGTAATTAGTGATCAAATCACAATTTCCTGAAATGTTCGGCCCGAACATTTTGAGGATTTGTGAATAATCACAAATTACTCCAAATGTGGATCATTTGATGGCAAATAACTTTCACCAAGTTTCTAAAACGGACAATACATGAATGTAAGACCATTGGCAAGGAGATTGCTCACGATCACCTTTTGAAGGCCTGTGTGTCTTCCCAGTACAGTATATGCCCTTTAATTCGGTGAAAACCATGTGGAGTAAATGTCGAAAAACGTACAAATTTAGATGATCAATGCAATCTTTTAAAATAGTGCATACTAAAATGATCTTATGTTAGAACTGATATTCAAAATATGTCGACCGATTGCTTGTATACTGAAATGAATAGAGACCCATATGTATTTACCGTGACTTTATTCCCCTTCCCTTTTTGCTCACTAATCATTTATTTTGCAGCTACATACAAATATTTTTTATCAATTGATATCCAATTTATATTTTCTATTTGCAAACATGTTTATGATAATTTATGTTTGATATCTGCAGTGATACATGTGGGGGGGGGGGAGGGGGGGGGAGGGGGGGGGTATGCTTCCGAGCAACAGCTCTCTGACACACGTATTGTCTCATATCACCTCTATTTGCATATCTATTGTAGACATTCAATTGATGTGCAGCGTAGCGTGAATCTCGTGACTGAATTCTGTAACCGGAGATACATTCTTCGGGATTGAGCTAACACACATCAACCCACCAGTTCGTACAGATATCTAGTGCGATTTATTGTGTACATTGAAAAGAGGAAGTTGTGTTTCAAAAGAGACATCTTAAAGCATATTTTGTATAACTGATTTTTAATTACTCCAGCCTTCTCATATGGTGGAAGTAATCAAATATTTATAAATGACAATATGCCGCTGTAGCAAGCCCCCCCCCCCCCCCTCTGTTTGTCTGTCTGTATGTCCCTCTCGTCTGTCTCTGTCTCTCCTTCAATCTCTCTCTCTTTCTCTCTCTGTCTCTCCTTCAATCTCTCTCTCTCTCTTTCTCTCTCTGTCTCTCCTTCAATCTCTCTCTCCCTCTTTCTCTCTCTGTCTCTCCTTCAATCTCTGTCTCTCTCTTTCTCTCTCTCTCTCTCCTTCAATCTCTTTGATATTCTCTTGCACTCTCCCGTTCGTTCTCTACATCGTTATTCCCAGAGCCAGTTTGGCCAACTCAGTTTCAATAGGTAACAATATGGCGCATATTATTTTATTGTCTGCTTGCTTGCCAAAATCTGTGTATAGATGGCTGTAGTTATCCATATGTTTAGCCTATCACCATTATCAGCTCTGTATGTCTCTCCTCCTACATTTCTCTTTCCTCTGTTCTCTTTCTATGTTTCTCTGTCTATATTTCTTTCCATTTCTTTTTCTATTTCTCACATACACACAAGCCTACACACAATTACGAACATACACACAAACGCATTGACCAAAGAAAGAAGCTCATTTCCCCATGTGTTCCCTCTCTAAGTTCTACTGCATTTACATAATATGAACGTATGTAATTGGTATATGTTTATCTGAAAATGGCATATCTGTTTCATGAACACTTTACAGAAGGGCCTCTGAAAATAGAGGCGGGTGAGTTTGAACCATGGTAAAATAAATACTGCAACTACACGTGGTGAAAGATTCCCGCATGTACTTACACTGAGCGTTGGGTTGGGCCCACGCGCAGTCAGATCTTGATCTTGCAAAACAATTATTTCTATAAGATATTTGCACGGAATAATGCCGTGACCCCTGTTAGTACTTTGATGTATTCATAAAGAAATAGGGTGCAGCTTGTCACCAAATAAGGCTTGAGGAATGAGCGCAGATTTCACGTGATGAGGTGCGTTATGTATTCATTTCATTCATCATATTCAGTAGAAGTCTATAATAGCATGTGCTACGTGGCATGTATTATCGCACATTGGCCTCCAACGATGGTATACATTTTACAAAGCAGACGGACTATGCAGTCTCCATACGCAAGTACAAGGCATGGAATGGCCGACTCTGTGTACGTTCATAATGCCTGTCAAAGTGCTATTCCTTTTATTACCAATTAATGTTGAATTTATGATCGAAACATCATCAATGATTATTGTGATATCTAGCTCCAAATATGGGTTTCCTTTTTGTGGGACGCACTGTATAATCAAGGATAATATATGAAGAGAAATGTTAAAAATAATATTTTGTTTTACTTTATCCAAAATAAATCAACATTATTTTCACAAAAAAATTAATGTTAGATAAGAAAATGCATGGCAAATTATTGAGATTTTGGTCCCTCATCTAGGGGGAGGGGGAAGAGACTACCCAACCTATAGTTACTTTAGACAAAGGGAGTACATATGCCCCTGAGTGATCGCTGCCCGTGCTAAAAGAAAAAGGATACTTACGAAATGCAAACTTTACTTGCCTAGCAGCAAAGTTGTACATTGATCTTCAATGATAGGCCTGCAAATATTGTTTAATTCGGTGACAACCATGTGGAGTAAATGTCGAAAAACGTACAAATTTAGATGGTCAATGCAATCTTTTAAAATAGTGCATACTAAAATAACCTTATGTTAGAACTGATATTCAAAATATGTCGACCGATTGCTTGTATACTGAAATGTATAGAGACCCACATGTATTTACCGTGATAAATCAGAAGTCATGCCGATGACAGCTTCATGGTGTAATTTGATTATAGGTATTTATGTCAAAATCACACGCTTGTACGTGTTATGTCAATGGAAGGGGCATTTTTTTCTCATCATGAAATGACATGTCGACCTTTAATCTATAATCTATTTTTCGTGTGAATCAACAATGCCCAGTCTGATTGTGATTAATTGATACATGATTCTCATACATGTATTTCTAAAATGAGGTATTGAGGAGACTATGAAGTAAGCAGCTACAGTTTTATATTGTTGTTTATGTTGTCATTTGAGCCATTTCCTTGCAATAAATAGGTCGAGTGCGTCAAAGTTGAAAGTCTGCATGCGCGTGCGTCAATACACTTTTGTGTGCAAATATTGCAAAAAACATGACTGTCTTCAATCGGCCATAGCTCCTCAGAATGGCTTGTGACCCCCAATTTTCTTTTAGTATTCTAAAAGATGATGGAATGTAGATGTGATTTCATGTATCATTTTGTCCTCAAGTACATCGTGACATCATTAAATTGAATGAATTAAATGAATGTTCATGTATGACGTCATGAACTTCTTTAGCCGTTTTCGTGTATCTCAGTAATCATTAAATTTTCTCTCAAATTTCAGTATGTTGTGCCTAAGACATTGTTCTATGGTAACATTGCCATTATTTTTCATTTTGATAACGCCTTCATGGTTTAATTTTTTTATGATAGGCATTAATGTAAAAATCGGATGTTTGTACGTGTAATGTCATTGGGAGGGGCATTTATTTCAAATCATGAAATGACATGACGATCTTTTAGGAGCTGTACTCACTTATGTTTAGTCTTTTACTCTGATTTTTTTTTTGTAGCTCAGTCTATTAGCTTTCTGTAACGTGGTCTTTATTTTCTAATCAGACGTCGGGATTATGGCGAAATTTCAGCTTAAACATTGATTTTTACATCATTATAGCCCCTTTTTCTGCTTTACGTGTTAAACGAATGGGAAGATTTGTGGCTCAATGGGAAAGGCGCTGTTTTAAGAACGCGAGGCCCCGGCTCGAATCCTGGTGTGAGTAGGGTAAATTTTTCATTCCTTTTGCAATGCGAGTTTTGCGACCTTCTTCTGTTCAATCCCTCACTTTGTCATTCTCTGAGATTTTCTTTCCCTTTTTTTACTCTCTCCCCTTTATCATGTTGCTAACACATACATTTGATCATTTAGGAAAATCTTTGCAAATAGTATGTTGTAAGTGCGCTATGACCTTTCGTGAGCGTTGCCCTTGATTTCTTATGAATAGATGGTGTCACCACGGAAGGTCCATGGTGTCACCGTGCATTACCATCCCATGTCTGTGAACGAATCTGCAATATAGACCACCTTATACTTGTCCACAAGTATGTCTCGTCATTAACTTGCATTACGGTCTACTACTTAAGTCCTTTTGAATTTTGTTTAGAAAAGTGTTTAAAAATTTACATCACGGAAAAGGACGACGGGAAGAACCCAACTATGATTTATCAGTTTTCTATACCCATTCTCTCTCTATTTTCCTCTCTTTTCCCTTTCGCCAACATTACCCCCTGCCCTCTTTATTACTTACCATGCTCAAACAGATGTGGTAAATTATTCCATACAAAAGTTCCTTGTATCTCATTTCCCCTTTTCGCCAACCTTTCTCTCTGTCAATTTATTTGCCTCTACCAAATTTCCAAATTGAGGGGACGAAATTGCGAGCGAGCAAAATTCTTGATATTTTTACTAGAAGATCAAAATTTGTGATAGATTAAAACATAATATTCCGAAAAGAATATCCTTCACTCCTCTCGTGTTTGTTTTCTTTCTTGGTCGTGAATTATCTTGGGGGAAAGCGCCCCAAGCCCCTTCATCTTTACAGCACTGTCTTTACAGTGTATGATTGCGTATAACGGTGTTAGGACAAACATAAAAAGGGATGGATTAATGGTATAAAAGTTTGACAATTATTGAAAGATAAACAGGTTGCTATTTGCAATCACATACCCACAACAATACATGTGTAATGGTATTTATTAACATTCTCGACGCCAAATTGCACATACGTTACTCTACCGACACGCACCGATTATCGACATCATTTATATTCGAAATTTCTGAGAAATTCACGATTTTGAGGGACAGCTGGTCACGAATGAGATGCCACCTCCCCAGAAGAAGCCTCGCTTCGTCTTTGTGGAATATGTACTGGACATGGCAGATTGTGGGCTCTGATAGTGAGATCGACTCTTCTTTTACCCAACACAAAGATACAACTTCAATATTTTTAAACATGTGGAATATGTACTGGACATGGCAGATTGTGGGCTCTGATAGTGAGATCGACTCTTCTTTTACCCAACACAAAGATACAACTTCAATATTTTTAAACACTTGTAACAACATTATCCAGTTTTATATTAACTCGGTGCAAGCTGCTCATGAGGTTCAGAGTAATGTTTATAATATATTCATCATGTGCATAAAGAATTAAAGGTGGCTCTATTAATTTTGAGAAGTTCAGAGTAATGTTTACAACCCAACCATCATGGTGGCTTTGATCGAAACACCCAGGGATCTCTTCTATAGAAATTAATTCCTGTCCTGTTTATCGTGCTACATGCTTTGTCAAGTTTTCAAAGGACCCGCTCCGTAATTGACTATGATTTGAAAATGGTTTGGGTGCGTCACTTCCTGTTCTTTCATAAAGAAAGTGCCCTTTCACTGGCTCCACAATAGGTTTTTCAAATTCAACTGATAATGGATCGTAGCCCTGCAGATACCAAAGAAAGATTAGAGCCTATGGCAGGCGTATTCGTGCATATACATATGTAACATTTCAACATTACCTGGGTAACACCCAAGGCCCACTTCTTTAGACATTCACCCCACCCCTAAGGAGCTCATTAGGCGCGCATGACCACACATCCTGCTCTTTTGTAAAGCAAGGAACGTACCTCTCATAAGCTATGAAATGGGCCCCTTTCAAACTGAAAATAAACTTGGTACCATAAGAAAGCGTAGATCCCCTGCTACACACGACCTTCATACCGTTATTACCAGTCTATAAACAAGAGCGTTAGATGTGCATGCAAAATCATGTATACAGGAAGTGAAAGAAACATAGGTTGAAGGGGTTACTAAATTCGAAAAATAAGTTCCCACTAATTTATGTAAAATTATCCACTAAAAACGAATTTCACATTCGTTTGCCGCACTTAAAGATCCCCTGTCATCAAAATGTATGTTGACTTATGTCGATGCAAAATAATATGTACATAACAAAATCACTAACTATTCAATGAAAATATGCGTGCTATATTTTGAAACAATTTTCTTTATTTTTTCTCAGCACTGATAAGCCCCGCCTCCAAAATATCCTCCAACACAAAATTCCCCCTGTGACAACATCAAAGGTAGAAATTAGCAGGATGACAAGCATAATTTATGCACAAATTTAACATTGCAATGACTACCTCCACCTGCCCACAAGAGCATCACATGTCTTCACACAATTCATCTAACAACCTTTCATGTGGGAATAATCGTTTCCTTATGTCAAAAATGTGCTAGCTATGTGAAGCTATTAGAAGCACTTGCAGGTAGACATTGCAATGTTTTGGTTGTGCATAAGTTATGTCTATTGTCCTGCTAATTTCTACCTTTGATGATGTCACAGGGGGAATCTTGAGTTGGTGATTTTGTTAAATACATATTATGTTGCATCAACAGAAGTCAACATATATTATGACGACAGGGGCCCTTTTAGTCTCATTTTGACGAAAATTTGACAAAAAAAAAACCCGCACACCTCCAGTGACGTCAGAAAAGTCAAAATGCCATCAATGCCAACGGCGTGAATAAAATGTTTTATTCACGCCGTTCAAACAATGTGTTACCCATGGGAACCCCAAAGCTTGTCCGAGGTTTGTCGAGTAGCAACAACTAAAAGATTCAAAGTGCATCCATCCATTGAATATGAATGACAAGATACAGGGGAATGCAATAATGCGTTACTACGCAGTTAGGGGGAAAGTTGTGAATACATTACGAAAATCGTCTATTGTTGACTTCCGTACACGCCGTTGGCATTTTTACTTTTCTGACGTAACTGGAGGTGTGCGTTTCTTCAACTTTTCGTCAAAATGAGACCTTATTGCGGCGAACAAATGTAAAATTCGTTTTTAGTGGATAATTTTACATAGATTAGTCGGAACTTATTTTTCTAATTTAGTAACCCTTTGAATCAGAGAGATGTAAGGAATGGAGTCAGCATGAAGTGTAATTGATTCCTACAGCAGTCGCGTGCATTGATATCACAATGGAATATTTTACGCGTTTGGCTTTTTGATCTAGGGAGATCCGCCGCAAAACAAGGATGACAAATTTTGGATGCATTTAGAGGAATAAATATTCTGTGAACTTCAGATTATATTGTTGCTTCGTTTTTTGATAAATCGAGAATAATGTCGAAAACATGTCAGAGAAATGCCTCCATATCGCACATTGGGCAATCATATTTCCTTACAAATATCTTGTAAATCGTTTATTGCGTGTTTCACCTTTCATGGAAACCACCTCGATTTTATGAGCGGAGATGTCCGAAAAAGTTATGGACCAAATCATTTCTACAATTTTATAAAAATTTCGCTCCGCTCACCCCCAATCTAATTTCCAGTGTGTGTAATAAAATCAGTTGTGAACTCCCAGCGAAGGCTGAACGGTTGACATATTTCTCAAACCAGATTTTCTTTTGTTATTCAGAGGCATTGCCTAATGAGAAATACGACGTATTGTTTGAAACACCTGAATATCTTGAATTTTATGAGGCGGCGGTCATCATAGATCAAAGGAAGTCTTTCCGAGTGCAATCCATCCATGATAGGTCCATGATTAATAAAAACAGACACGGTGTAAGAATAAAGCCACGGGATGCAATGAACATCCCTCTAAAGAACATAAAATTCCCTGAAACTTATATAAACAATATTTCTTTGTTATACCATCATATCAAAAGTTAAAACGATTTGAAATGTTTATATAAGCCATTGCTCAAGTACGAGTCTTGGGAAGTGCGCAAAAACCTGGCACAGAGAGCAAAGCGCGGGGGCACACAAAGAGTTAGCAAACAGAAATGCATTATCTTTTCTTCGGGAATGTTCACAACCCATGCAATACTTTTGTTCAATTAATGAATGCTTTCAAAGTTATGATATGGAATTATGTGCCTACAAAATCATTTATATCTGCTTATCGTTGATAATGATGTTTCATGCGAGATATTTTATGACACAAGTAGATGGTGTTGATTTCCAATAAAAAAATATATATGAACTTCCTATTCCTATTATAACGGCATATTCAAATAGCATAAGGCGTGTTACATGCACGTTCCTAACATGCCTAAATGCAAATGAGGACAATTCATGCCGAGGTCTAGTGCCAGCTTCGCTTTGATTGGCTGATTTTTCTTACACACAGGGCTGGTTACTATGGGCAGCTTTCGAGACGAAATTCTGGAGAAATAATATCTTTATACGAAATTTTCTGAAGGCAAATCACATCTTTTGAGACGGAAACCGCCTTGAATAATAAGAAAAAGGTTTAGACTTTTGACTGATGGAAAAATTATGATCATTTTCAACGCAAAACTGTGTTAAATGTTGAATAGAAAATGTCCTTAGCATTACGCACCCGGTGCACGAGTTATCTCGTTCTTCGGGTGTGAGTGTGGAAAAGCTAAAACGAGTTATCTCGTTCTTCGGCTGGAACGGGTTAAACTATCGTATGACACTTAAACTAACTTATGATTTATATCACATAAAAGCTAATTAGTTGATCTACAATCTCAAATAGATGGCATGTCAAAACTTTTTGTCTAGATCTTACTGTTTCATTTTGAAATCCGGGCTCAAATAGGCATATCTCGCACGGTATTCCCAAGATTTACTGAAAATGGCCATAACTCTTCCAGAAATGTCGGGGCTTTTAAACCTATCGCATGACACTTTAACTAGCTCATGATTTATATGAGGTAAAAGCTGAATGATTGTTCCTTATCCCCATATAGGTCCCATGTCGGAACTTTTTGTTTGGGTCTTACTGTTGCAATTTGAATATAGGGCTCAGACCGGCATATTACGAGCGGCATTATCAGAATTTACCTAAAATGGCCATAACTCTTTAAAAAATGTAGGGGCTTTTAAACCCATAGCATGACACTTTAACTAACTAATAAAAAGTATGAGGTCAAAGCTGAATAGTTGCTCTTTATCTCCATATAGGTGCCATGTCGGAACTTTTTAATTGGGTCTTTTGAAAGAGGTATGGTCGTTCTCGGTAAATTCTGATAATGCCGTGCGTAAATTTTCCGAAATGCCTGTTTGAGCTCAGACTTCAAACTGCAACAGTAAGACTGAATCAAAAAGTTCCGACATGGGACCGATATGGGGGTAAAGAACAATTATTCAGCTTTGACCTCATACTATCTATTAGTTAGTTAAAGTGTCATGCGATAGGTTTAGAAGCCCCTACATTTTTGGAAGAGTTATGGCCATCTTTTGTAAATCTGGTAAATACCGTGCGTCATATGCCGGTTTGAGCCCTATATTCAAACTGCAACAGTAAGACCCAATCAAAAAGTTCCGACATGGGACCTATATGGGGATAAAGAACAACTAGTCAGCTTTTACCTCATATAAATCATGAGCTAGTTAAAGTGTCATGCGATAGGTTTAAAAGCCCCGACATTTCTGGAAGAGTTATGGCCATTTTCAGTAAATCTTGGGAATACCGTGCGAGATATGCCTGTTTGAGCCCGGATTTCAAAATAAAACAGTAAGATCTAGACAAAACGTTTTGACATGCCATCTATTTGAGATTGTAGATCAACTAATTAGCATTTATGTGATATAAATAATAAGTTAGTTTAAGTGTCATACGATAGTTTAAAAGGTATTAACATTGTTAAAGGAGTTACGACTATTTTCTGTTTATCCTGTGAATGCTGTGCATAAATTGACCGAAACGCCGGTTTGAGTCCATATTTCAAATTGGAACAGTAAGATCCAGTCAAAGTGTTCCGACATGCCACCTATATGAGAGTGTAGAGCAATTATTCAGCTTTTACCCGATATAAATCATTAGTTAGTTTCAGTGTCAAATGATAGTGGTCAAAGCCCTGGATTTTGATAAGGATTACACGCCTTTTTCTTGAGGACATGGCCGATACGCCGCTTATATCGTTTTCCAAGTTGGGTTTGTTTATCATCTCTACGGAAGAAAAAGATTGTTTTTACGTTTTTTTTTTATCAAGTAAAGACATAAATAGATCCTTTAAATGATCCAGCTTCGTTTTTCTTATAAGTGCCACGTAATGTATTTTTTTATTCCACTTCTTGTCTCTTTATTTTACACTTAACGCTTTAAATTCTCAATTGTTTTTTTTGAAGACACCGTAGCACCAAATTCTATTGTTCTCACTCGTAGCAGACGACAGAAGTCTTAATGGCCGCGGACCGGAAGTCTTATTGGTCGCCAAAAGTAGCTCAATCATCAAGTCGACTTGACGAGATCCAGGATCTTGTCATCTTGTTTTCTCGCCCTACAGAAGTCGACTTGCCGAGATCCTTGGATCTTGTCTTTTTGTCTTCTTGTCTTGCATAAGTCGACTTGACGAGATCAAGATCTTGTCTTCTTGTCTTCTTGTCTTACAGAAGTCGACTTGACGAGATCCAAGATCTCGTCTTCTTGTCCTCTCATCCTACAGAAGTCGACTTGACGAGATCCAGCATCTTGTCTTTCTGTCTTTTCGTCTTACAGAAGTCGACTTGACGAGATCCAAGATCTTGTTTTTTGTCTTCTTGACTCTTTTTCTCGTCTTCTCGTCTCGTCTTCTCGTCTTCACGTCCTAAATTATCTCGTCTTCTGGGGGCACTTCTAAGCTTCCGTACCTTCTCGTCTTAGACAAAGACGTACGGAAGCTTAGAAGTGCCCCAGAAGACGAGATAATTTAGGACGTGAAGACGAGAAGACGAGACGAGGAAGACGAGAAAAAGAGTCAAGAAGACAAAAAGACAAGATCTTGGATCTCGTCAAGTCGACTTCTGTAGGACGAGAAGACAAAAAGACAAGATCCTGAGAAGACGAGAAGACGAGAAAAAAGAGTCAAGAAGACAAAAAGACAAGATCCT
>CAVLGW020000117.1:5000-22297 GCA_963669155.1 Arbacia lixula
CTGTCACATCTATGAACTTCTTGGGTCGTGCTTGACAACCAAAACAAGTTCCTTAATATACACCTGCTGGTAAAACAGTCATCAATAATTATGTGACCTAATGTTTGAAGGGTGTTTGATGGTAGTAAAGTGGCTGGGAGGCTTCAATTCTTTGATTTCCGCTCCCCTGCTAACGGACCAATTAATGATCTGACCCCTGCCTATTAAGTTGGCCCTGCTGGATAAATTAAAGACTGAGTCTAAAGAGCACGTCTTGACCCTTACAGTCCATGGCCAAGGCCAAACCCTGGACTTTGTTGCTCGGGTAGATGTGCACATGGTCTCTGCCAGGGAAATGTTAAAGGAACAGATACCATATGTAGGAAGTTTTTTTTTTTTTAGGGGGGAATGTCAGAGGAACAGATTATTTAACATTTGAGCAAAATTGGACAAGAAATGAGGGACAAACTGACCTTTGATCAAAGTGAAATTGTATCATTGCGTGACTCAATGTTCTGGTTAAAATGGATAAAGGCTTCTTTTAATAAATCTTTGATAAATCAGACATTTCATGCAAAAATATAATGTACACACTTGAGGGCATATATAAAAAATGACCTGTCCCCATACTGGTCTTTGCTTAAGCTTCAACACTCAGGTGATGTTTAAATTGTGTAACCCCCTAATCTTAGATGATTTTAGACTTAACTAGGTTTTGTCATTTGGTGGAATGATGTAAACAGGCCCTGATGCCCAGGACCCAATCATGAAATGGGAATGATCGCCATGGAGATGAGTGTCTTCATTTGTGATGAGTACATCCCTTGTTATGACTGGAATGTGAATCCCTTAAGTCGGTCACTCTCTCCTATTCTTTGTCTTCGCCCCCAGCCAGAGGTGCTAATGAATGATGACTGTTATTATTGCATGCATCATTGTGTCACATTTTGTGGGAGTTAAAAGCTTTCTCAAAACATGGTCTATTTTATCAGAGCGGTGGGGAAGAGAAGGGGAAAGGAAGAAACCAAAAAAGGGGAAGGTGAGAACTTCAAAGAAAAAGAAAACAAAAGGAAAAGAAGAAGAAAAAGAAAAAAAGTGGGAGAAGAAGAAAAGATGGAGGGCGAAGGTCAAAGCAGAGAAGAATACAACATAAAAGAACAAATATAGAAGGCATAAACAACATTCACTTTATTGTTGAATCACTGCAACAGAGATCAACATCTCTTTGCCAAATGTTGTATGGGTACCCTCCTCATCTCGTCCAAGTTTAACTGAACAGCTTACTCAAGTGCTGAAGGAGCACCAAACATGATGAAGATACTGCTTGATCTGTGCTTCCCTAAAGCCTAACAATGTCTCCTTGTCTGGGGCCTGATGTTAATGAATATTACACACTTCCTGTTATTTCAATACCATATGTGGATTGTGGACAGTCTGCAAAACCACTTGAATGTACAAGCTCAAGTTTTGTGGACCCCCACTCTACTTTCCCACACTTTGGGAATACATACATGTCGTCAATGTCATCACAGATAGGGTGTATGCTGTCTCTGTCCCCCCCCCCCCCCCCCTCTCTCTCTCTCTCTCTCTCTCTCTCTCTTTCTCTCATCTCTCTGTCTCTCTCTATCTCTCTTCATATCCCTCTCTGTCTATCTTTTCTTTTGTGATGTTTTTTCTCTGTTTCTCTTGCTTTCATTCCACCTTCTCTCTCCTACCCTTTCTTACAACCTCTCATACATCACCTCTCCACATCTCCTTCATGTCTATCATTCTCACCTGCTTCTTCCTTCTCCCTCTCCCGTATGTATTCTCTTGTTTGTCTCTTTTGTCTTTCAAGGTTCTTTTTGTTGAGTGTGTGTTTGAGTTTGAGTGTGTGTTTGAGTGTTGAGTGTGTTTCCTTGTTGTTATACTGTGTTTGTGTAAATATTATGTTTCAATTGTAATTATTCATCTCTCTCTCTGTCTCTTTCACGTCATGTCCAACTTCAGGTGGTCTCTTGTTTGATGCCCCCTATGATGTGGATGCCAAGCTTTCTGAGCTCCTGTATGAGTGTGTCTTTGAAGGCCAGCCAGGACGGAGGATGCACTCCGTCAGGGCACTGAAACATATTCTCCAGATCCTGCTCAGGGGCTTCTCCTATGACAAGGCTGCCAAGAAGGTGGAGGGGTCGCTATGACGCTGGTCCTGACGACCTGTCACCATCATCATCAGCACTTCTACCTCCTCCAAGTCCTGCTCAGGGGCTTCTTCGAAGACAAGGCTGCCAAGAAGTCAGAGGGTTCATGATGATACTGGCCTAGATGACCAGTCATTGCCATTACCTCTTCTACCTCTCCAAGTTCTCAGATGTTTCTCCTAGACAAGGCTGCTAAGACGGAAGATGGGTTGCCAAGAAGCTGGCCCTGACAATCTGTTACCATCATCATCATCGCGCCTACCTTCTCCAAGGTGTTCTCAGAGGTTTCTCCAAGACAAGGCTCATCATCTGTGTCTTGAGTTCCCATTGAAAGCAGCTATCTTGTGGATTGAAATCTTGCCTATGTAAAAACAAAGATAGCAACAAACTCCTGATCTAAAAAGTGTTTGTGGTGGGTAACAAAATACTTTCAGAGGTGAGAGGTGAGAAAAGAACAGAGAAGTGCTAAAGTGGACAAATAGGACATTGATATTGACTTCAGATAGGATAAACCCAAGCCACCATGAAAAATCCTATATTGTATTATCTATAGTCCACAGACTCCACCCAAAGTTTACCATCATATACGTGTGACCGTTGTACAGCTCAGGTGATAACACACAGCTTGGGCTGTTAAACCGCATAAGTTGCTGTGGCAACCAGTCTGGACTAAACTTTGAACTGGATGCAACATTGAGTGGCAGATCCACTCTCATTATGTCAGTGATAGCAGGGTTTGCTGTAGAGTGATTTGATATGTGCAGATGAAGCAGTAGAGATGAACAGCTTTAAAGGGCATATACTGTACTGGGAAGGCAAAAAAACGTTCAAAAGGTGATCGTGAGCAATCTTCTTGCCAATGGTCTTAAATTCATGTATTGTCCACATTAGAAACTTGCTGAAAGTTATTTGCCCTCAAATGATCCACATTTGGAGTAATTTAAAATTAAATCACAAATGCTCAAAATGTTCGGGCCGAACATTATAAGGATTTGCGATTTAGTCACTGATTACTCCAAATGCGGATCATTTGAGGGCAAGTAACTTTCAATAAGTTTCTAAAATGGACAATACATGAATTTAAGACCATTGGCAAGAAGATTGCTCACGATCATCTTTTTGAAAGGTTTTTTGTCTTCCCAGTACAGTATATTCCCTTTAACAAAGATGGGTGTAAGACTTGCATCAATCGCTTTAATCCTCCCAGTACTATAGGTGCACGGCATGTATGATAGAATTCAACAGGCTTTTCCTTGCTTGGTACTGAGAGTGTTAGCAGGGAAATGACTTTCCACCTTCTGTTGTAACCATGACAGCAGTTATCAATACATCACCTGTCATTCACATCCATGCTTATCTTTGCTTGCCAGTATAAAAGTCAAAACACATCTGTGTTTCAAGGCTATGTGAGGTGAGTGACTCCACGTTTCCTATCTGCCTTGTTCCAGTGTCAATAAAACCAGTCATGAGCTGTGAATGTTTGCCCTGTTGCAACCAGGAGGTGGGAGTTGTACTGTTGTCTTATCTAATGCGTGTGAGGTACAGAAAGAAGTGTGTTCACACTTCACTTAAGATAAAATCAACACTTGTGCATTATATTGCACTGGCATACATTATATTTGTGGTAATAAATCAATCACAATTGTAGGTGGTTGATTACATATCACTCCATGATTGTTTTATCAGTATTTAGTGAAAAAAGGTGAGAATAGTTCAATATTATGGAGTTCTTGATTGAAAGATATGTATCAAAACATGTGCAAACCTTTCAGTCAGAGATATACATTCTGTATTGATCTGCTGCATTGTGAGAAATGACATACATGAGTAAAAGTTGACTCAAGAGGGAGCTGTTTAAATTACTTGCTCACACAGTTGGAGTTTTGTGCAATCAACTTGAAATTTTATTTTACTGTGTAAATGCAACCATGTGGATATTTATAGCAACATGATGATTATTTTTGTAAGGATATTGTATAAACTCAATTATCTTTCTCAATCCTTTTGAAGAATAAATGTAACGTTTTAGATGATTGAAATGTAATATTACTCAACCGTGGGTGATGGAATCCTACTATAACGGCTGTTGCAGATTTACAGTCATTTGTTTGATAGTCAATTAACTTTTTTTAATCCTTTTTCACTGAAACTTTTTCTCCTTTTTTGTGCATTATCAATACATATCTAATGTTGAATGGGACACAAGCTAAATACAGGGAGGGATATATGTGTAAAACAAATTCTTTGTTGGTAACTTATACTTATGAGCAATATATCATGCCAGTCACAAGAAAATATCTTGTCATCAAATTATGATTTTGTGAAGTGAAATTTACCATAATTAAGCTAGCTGTACATAATTGTTTTCTTTGAAATTAACTGAAATCTGAAGGTCAGTAACAGGGACAGAAATTGTAATGCCTGTTTCCTTTTTTTTATTAATATTTCATTATGTAATATTAATGTTTTTATTATTATGTATATTTTTTAGAATTATGAAAGACAAGACTTCCAAAACATGTCTTGAATGTGTGCATCTCTTCACGTTCCCACAGCATAAACTGTTTTATTTCACTGTTTTTTTTCTTATTGCTTTGTCTGTTTTTATTTCATGTTGCACTGAGCAGTACTATCTAAACAAATGCTCCTTGGTTTTACTCCATGAAGCTTTATTATTATTATTTTTTTTTTAGAAATGTTTGTTATTTACAAATAGCGCTCATGAAACTGTTGAAGTTGTATGAGGGCAAAAATATTATGAGTTATATATATGTGCAATCTCTCATGGCATGGAAAACAAGGAGAGTTAGGTTTGGGTTGCATTAATACAGCATACTTTGACAACTTGTTTGAGGTTCATCTGCTGTAGCGTTATCA
Source organism: Arbacia lixula (assembly GCA_963669155.1). NCBI lineage: Eukaryota > Metazoa > Echinodermata > Echinoidea > Arbacioida > Arbaciidae > Arbacia > Arbacia lixula. The sequence continues at coordinate 10,034 of CAVLGW020000117.1, forward strand.
TGAACGGATGCGTCATCATAGTAGGACTATTCTGTCAAGGTCATGGATTAGATTCTGGAGTGATTTAACCTGGGATTCATGTCTTCTTTCCAAGTTTCTTCACAAAAAATCTTCCTGCTAGGCCCCGTTTCATAAAACTTAATCTTAGAAATAAGTTATCCTAATCTTTTGCATATGTGGTCTCATCCGATCAAAGTCAAGGATCCTGCTAGTTCATTACAATTGTTGTAACTATCTGGTGTTCCTGATCACAAGTTTTATGGCAATTTCTCAAGGTATGTGATTTATGCTTCCCTTTGAAATGAAGCATTTAGTTGTGAATTCTGTGGTGTAGTTTGTGATTATGGTGCATCATGTAATTGTTTTAGATGCCTCTACTTGCATTTTGCCAGTTTCAATATTTCTGTCTGTTCTTTGTATTTCTTTGTAAAAATGCACTTGCCAATAATATGAATTTCTTGTCAAGAAATACTGATCACTATAACCTCATTATAACAAGAGATACACCATCTTTGGGTTCACTAGCACATAACATGCACATGCACACATAACACACACTGACATACACTTACACATACAAATACATAGACCTAAACATTGAGAAAATGTGCACACACACAATCTCAAACTATATTCACACATATGTATTTCTCATGAACATTCACACACATACACACACACACACACACACACACCTGCATTCCCATACATACATATACATACACATACATACACACATACTTACAAGCACATACTCAAACATTGATTTGCCCCAAAACATTCACCACACTATGAAATACACTCGCACATGTAAGTGCCACTCATTGTTTATTTGTTTTTGTGAGAAATAGGTGCAATCAGCTGTAAAAGATATAGATATTGGTAAGCACTGCCCAGCTGCAACCAATCTCAGTGAGTGCATTCTTGGTAAATATATCGATGCCGATTGTTTGACATCGGTCAACAATGTGTTGATGATGATGATGGCAGCTTTGTATGACACATGATATTGCTCTACCCATTGCCTTTTGATATCAGATTAGAGTATTGTATATAAGAAGTCAGAATGTTGTTCATCATTAGTCAATAATGTTGTTTATATTCTGATGTCTAACACCTAGTTGAGTTGGTGAAATTAAATCAAATGTAAAAGCGATTAATTTATTTGCACAATTTCTATTGCCTGTTTTATATAATTTTGATTTGAGGTGCTCTTTTTATAAATTGGAATAAAGGTTTTTACATTTTTACACACTGAATCACTGATATGCTCTCTTTGATGTACATGTATTGTGTTAAAATGCTAAATGTGTTGTATGTAAGCGTTGTTGTTGTTGGTGGTGGTGGTGGTGGTGGTGGTGGTGGTGATGGTGGTGGTGGTGGTGGTGGTGGCTGTGGTGGTGGTGGTGGTGGTGGTGGTGGTGGTGGTGGTGGTGGTGGTGAAGGGGTGGTGAAGGGGTGGTGAAGGGGTGGTGAAGGGGTGGTGGTGATAGTGATGTTGGGGATGACTGTGACTGTTGGGGATGACTGTGATGGAGAGTGTTGATGGTTATTTTAAGTCGGTAATAGACATGAAGTGCTCTAGTGGTTTTGAAGTGTGACTGAAGATCTCAAGGTCCCAAGTTCAAGCCCACCCACTTTTGCCTTGTTTCAGTGAGATATTTTATCAACACTGCTACACTTCACCCATGGGTATGAAGGGTACCTGTTACGAGGTGGATGACTTTGTGAATGATGTTGAACCATCACCTATACCATGCAGCAGGCAAGAAGTACTCACGGAGTGGAGATGGTGCACATATGTGTTCATGATGTGTGCATGTATCCAGTGACCAGGGCTTAAATGATTTAAAACATCCCTCTCAAATCAGCTGTCCAACATCGAAATTAGAGAACCCTTATACAGAATGATTGGTTGTTATAATGATGATGTGTCATTTTACGGATGGTGATATGATGATGATATTGATGATGATTGCATTGATACTGATGATAGTGGTTTCCATGGGGTAACAAGGGTAGTTGCACACTTGCACTGATCCCCAGCACTGATCACAGTGAAATAGAGATGTTAGAAATTATGTTGGGTGTTCATGGTGATTTTGAAAGAAGTCCCGTGATGAAAGTGTGTTAAAGAACATAATGGGTAAGTTTTATTAATAAAATAAGTTACGTGATATAGAGAGACTTGCCTGATGTTTAAGATTTATGGCTGTGCTGGGAAATGAACAAGGATGATTGACTATATAGTACAATGACACCGGTCTTTTCAAGTTCCTACCTTCGTGTGTGAAAATAAACAAATAATGTCGACAGATGGCGCTACGTAACTTCTGTCCGGGTGCTCCATTAATTTGCCCCGATTGAAATTTATTAGTATTTAAGGGGTTCGACGCAGAACTTGAACTTGAAGGAGGACGGGTGGAACTATACCAGTCTAAATCGTGAAATTTAAACTTTCCTATGAGGTCTTGACTATGTAGACTTGGTGCCAAAGTTGTATTGGTAGTGGTGATCAGAGCCTTAGAAAAAAAGGTAAGATAAATAGTCGTTGCCGATTTATTTTCAAATATCTGCTACAGCCATATCCACTCATAATCAGCCTAAAACACTTTTTTTTCTCAAAACATTCCCTTGATGATTACTGAAATCCATTATTGATTAGAACAAGACCTGGTTGAAATACCTTATAATTGGAATGAGGAACTGTTTGCAAAATGTTAACACACTCGATTTCTTCGATCGCTCAATATTTTAACCGGCGTTCGAAATGTTCGAAGAAGAAGATGGAGCTGAAGAGCTTAAATGGCGCCAGCTGACGTTATATTTTAGACATGCACCATATCTATTTTTTGGAAGCAGTCTATGCAAGAGAGATTTCCTTTCTCCTTCGTGACATTGCGATATTTCTTTAGTTACCATCTTCAGATTCATGCTCCCCCGATTCCAAGAGTAATGGATTTCCCCTTCCTCACCCTCTTTTGCTCCAACTTACGCCCCCCCCCCTTCCCTCCCTCTTTTTCTATCACACTAAAAGCGATAGGACTGGGATTGATTCAAACTTGTGAAACCCACTGAACTCTTCTACGCAGTCTACAGTCCAGTGGTGAAACCTGGGTGAAAACGCATCGGCTTTCATCGAAACTGAAGGTGGATTTTTTTTTTATAGGCCGGTGTAAATTCCATTCATGACTCTGTCTTTGAGCTAGACAAAAGGTGGATTAAGCTGTGAATTCCATTCATGACACTGAAATGTACTGGAGCCACACCCTCCAGCATTTGGCCATTGGATGTTTTTGTTCAAGTTTGTTGCAATAGACTCCCTTTCGTTATGCATTCACAACTCTCCCGTAACTTCAATTTCAATTGAGCGCATACAGTATTCCCAAAAAAGCATGTGCTCCCGGGAAATTGAAAAAAGGTATGTTGCTGTATGTGGTATCATTGTGTAATACCATTTCGTTATGTAACATACTGTATGCACTGCTTCAATCAATATGTTACTATAGGTAACCCTTAAACTTGTCTGAGGTTAACACAAGAGTTCTGCCATACTCGCGATAAAATTCAAGAAAACTGGTGGTGAATGAGTCTAACTCGTCAGCACATGCTGTAACAAAATGTGCACGATACGTAGGCAGGCACTTTGGTATCACACTAATTTCATGAATTTGAACCCCAAACCTAATCCTGACCCTAACCCCTATTTTAAACACATGCATATAGCTAGCTGTCAGCATGTATAGCAGGCTCAGCTAGCTCAGCAATCTAAATTTGCCGCGGCGACGCGAGTTTGAATCATCCACCACCGGTTTTCTTGAATTTTATCTTTTATCACGAGTATGGTAGAACTCTTGTGTAAAAAAAAAAAATATGCGCTTCCTGGGAGTTATTTGATATCAAAAGGTGGCTTTTATTTTACGTCACAATGTCAAATAACGTGTGTAACTTCTTCTTTTTTTTCTTTTCTTTTTTGGTGATACCGTAAATATGAAATCTTATTAACGTCACAATAAATTTGTAGTAGTGCATTTACAGCCAGGAAGACAGCACAAAAATACCCACCTCGCTACAACCCAACCCGGGAATAAGCTAAATAAACCAACTTGGACAATGAAGAGTACTCATAACAAATACATGGTGTGTTTGAACAGAACGGCACCCTCCACAGTTATATTCAAAATGGAAATTCCGCAATCTTTTGTTGGAGCTTGTGCGTGCTAAACCGCACTCACGGATGATTACATAGCACAGGCTCGTCCCAAGGTTCAGGGTCGATTCGCGGCTTTCTTTTTCTTCATAAAATAAAATGAAATATTTGGTGATTTTGTGAATGTGCTTGAGGAATTTGTGTGATGAAGTTGGATGGCGAGGTTATGATGATTGTATACATTATGTATGTACTTGTGTGCTGGCTGTGTGTTTTCAATGTTAGGGCTGTTTGCAGAGAGGGTATGAATACAATATGGTGAGCGGAAGGGACGGCGAGGGTCGAGGGAGGAAGAACAAGAAAGATTGGCACCATGAGGTTAGGAACGGTGTGTGTGTGTGTGTGTGTGTGTGTGTGTGTGTGTGTGTGTGTGTGTGTGTGTGTGTGTGTGGGTGTGTGTGTGTGTGTGTGTGTGTGTGTGTGTGTGTGTGTGTGTATGTGTGTGTGTGTGTGTGTGTGTGTGTGTGTGTGTGTGTGTGTGTGTGTGTGTGTGGATGGGGGTGTGGATGGGGTATGGGGAGAGGGAGGGGTGGTAAGGCAGCATAAAATTATCACGTGTGTATGGCACGGGGTGGTGACGAAAGAGAAAGCGTGAAGAAGAAATCGAGAGAGCAGGATAAACATAAAGAGGAAGAAGACCAGAAAAGAAGAAACAATTAACACCAAACAAATAAAACGAAAGGAGGAGGAGAAGGGGGTGGAAGAAGGAAGCATGAATGAATAAACAAAAGTAATAATGAAAATAGCAGACATTCTTTACAATGGGAAAGACATTGGGCGGCCTTCTACGTGGAAGTGATCGAGCGGCACTGGCGATGAAGCCTGTCAAATATCAAGAGACAGACATACAGACAGACACATACAGGCACATACAGACACACACACATACACCACCATAGACCAGCTTCTGGCAAAACTCAGGTCATGCGTGCTTACATGAGGTTTTAACATAACTCATCACTGTATGCACAATAGACGCGTGTCGTTCAAACAACATGTTTACCCCAAATATGGTAACCCCAAAGCTTGTCCGAGTTTGTAAGAGTAGCAACAGGTAATATATTTGGTGTACATTCCATCCATTAGAAGTGAATCAGGACAAAACAATTAAATGTGATGACGCGTTGCGACGCAGTTGGGGGAAAAAGTCGTGAATTCATTACGAAGTTGGCTTGTTGGCATAACCTACTAATAGGCCTACGTAGTGAAATCAGCGGGAAATGTTGGGATGTTATTGGCATTTGATGCAGCTCTTGCTCTGAATTTTTGCAAGCGGCTGTGCAGTTTACATGCTGCTTGGTAAGAAATGTATGTGTTGACTCTTTTGACTTGAGTAGATTCCACCATGTTGTTTCAGCAGTATTTTAGTACGGAACATGTGTCCTGGGTGAATGCACATCGGGACTGTTTGAAGAGCACGAAATAGATCGATCATGACTGACGTCGATTTTTTTTTTCTTCATGGATTCACATGGATTTTAAACTCAGGATTTTACTATAAATTGTGTATTCAAAGACTGGTAACTCAAAATTGAGTCAATTAGGTTCCAACGAAAGAATAGTAATTTTGTGTATATTTTTTATCAGTCTGTGTGTGTGTGTTTATATGCACGGTTTGTATATGTGCATGTGTGAGAGTGTGAGTGTGTTACATTGCGTTTAGATAATATTGTGCCAATAGATTTGACCTTGCCTTTAAGAGCAGTCTATATTTGCATGATATTTCTTACACCACAAAGACTGCCTTTTGAGGGCAGTATGCAATTTGTTATATAAACCGAATTTAATATTTATCATATTAATTCATGAAATATTTCCAACCCACTAGCATTAGAAGAAAATAACGAAATCAACAATATTTCCGGATAGTATGGTTCACGAAAATAGTTCATGTTTTCAATATGTATAAAAACGATTATGGATTCTCCCTTACATGTGAATACACGACGTCCCTGAACAACGTACTAGAGTTCATGGCCTCAGTTAATTTTTTGATAAAAGGTTATTAATATTTAGTACGTTCAGCCTGACTACTGCCGCTTTTTGAAAAATGACATTAATTATGAAAAATATTAATAAACTAGAGATGAAAATGCCCTTTCGACTTTAATTATTTGTCCGTGTCTCTTTCCTGATAACGCAACCTGGCGCAATGCGCTTGCTATGCTTGTAAATGCCGTTTGAGTGCACACGTGGCGGACGACTTTTTCACAATAAAAGATCGAATGGTTGTGGGTGAATTATCGAATGGGTGAGATGAGTTCACTGATGTGAGGGATCCTTGTTGCAGATTGAAAATATGAAGTTGTCGTATATGAATAGACCAGTAAGCAGATTAAACTACATGATGTAAAGACACGTTTCATTTGCATGATTTGAACTCTATGTACTGCGAAATGTCATATTCAAAATAAAATATATTTATATCGCTCTATATGATTCATGTAATGTTCAAGTGAGTTTGTTGATGTCTGTGAAACGTACGCATCATTATCAACCTTTAGTGTGTCAGATAAATGACTGCTGGTGAGATGTGTGTGCGTTACTCCTGGAATACATACATCGTACATAGAGATTTACAGCTTTACAGAGTGAGTAAAAAAAAAACAACACGTCCCGTCGTTTTAAAGAGGTCTTGATTGAAGATCCAAATGAAAATAGTGAAATTATGTGCGGGGAGGATTACTCTACCAGGATGTAATCATGAACCTGTGATTAGATGTTCACACTGCAAACAAACAACGTTAAAAAGATGGCACATTTTTTGACTCACTCTGTATTGTGAGATTGGAATAAGTACCTCCATATCCCTCTACTCTTCCTCGTCGCGGAGGATTTCATAAAAAAAATTTAGAGGTTGTTTATAAAATGAAAGGGTGGATACCGAATTGTGATTTGATCACTGCTACGAAAGCCCCTTCACATTTCTATTGCGCGTAGGATGATAATATAATATGATTCTAAAAATGAATTTGTTTAGATCAGAATACGACTGAATCATGTTTTGATGTTGTGCATATGCCTGAGTTCTATTCCCCTTGTAATGAAAAGAAAACAAATTGTTCATGACCTGAACAAAATAACTTTGGGGAAAAAACGCACAGGGAAAAAAAAGCATACATGTTGGCGACATCAGTTAGTTATTTCATTTGAGAGACGAAATGGTTCATTGCCTTCTCTTCGCAGCTTTGTAAGCCGTGACAGTGAAACAAGAAGGGAAGTAAATGAACTCATATCGAAGTGAACCATTACATGATTAACTCAGTCGAAATTGCATATTGATGTGGACCGTAAAGACTGGTGCTGAATGCATAATAAGTAAATGGGTGGTGAGGAACCCATACGAATCCTGTGGGGTTAATCAGGATGGGTTACTCAGTAACACAGCGAGGAGGAGAAAAAGAGATAAGAGAAAGAAGAGGGAATGATGAAGATTAGAGGAGCAATAGACTGAAAGAGAGAGGGAGGGAGAGATAGAGGGGGAGAGACAGTGAGAGTGAGGGGAGAGAGAAGGGAGAGCAAGGGAAAGTGAGGGGGGAGAGATAGATTCTGGGAGAGGGGAGAGAGGAAGAGGGGAAGAAAGAAAGAAAACAAGACTGAGAGAGAGAAAGGAAAAAAAAGAGAGAAATCTTCTGTGAGAGGAAGAGAGAGAGAGGGGGGGGGGTTGAGTGTTTTAAGTTATTCTTCATCGGGGGGGGGGGGGGTATATTTTGGTATTTAAATACTGACTTGTTAAAGAAAAACACATTTTGTCATAATATTTATTGGTATCAGCGCAAAAGGGGCGGGAAAACCCCGACTAGCAGCTTCTATGAATGGATTCTTACGCAAAATGCGCCTGTAAATGGCAATGATTCAAAGGAATTAAAGAGAAAGTGTGTATTTGTAACGGGGAAATTAAAGATTTAAGAGAGAGAGAGATCGTTGAATGCCGCTTTCTCTTCCTACCCTGTCTCCATTCCACCCCTTTCTTTTATTCACATATTTAAAGAGATATTAAGAAAGAGGGAGAGAAAGAGAGAGAGAGAGAGAGAGAGAGAGAGAGAGAGAGAGAGAGAGAGAGAGAGAGAGAGAGGGGAGAGAGAAGGGAGGAGGGGTTGAGAAGAGGGATTGCTCAAGAGCATAATGATTAGAGCGAATGCCAAAACAGGAGTCATGAGATAGGTAGGAAAATAGATTAAAAGGAAAAAAGAGACAGGCAGAGACAGACACAAAGATACATATAGGGACGAAGCTACAAAAAGGGTAGATTGGGAGTAGATTAAGAAACTAAATAGTTCAAACAAATTGAACGAATGAGACAAACACAAGCACATCGATAGATGCAGACAGATAGAGAGATAAACTGAGAAGTACGCCTATTACGATGCTTTGTTCACAAGGTCAGATTGCGCAATCGCACTAATTAGACCCGTTAATCACGCCTTGATCAATTAAAAATGAGATAGCACTCCAATACCACACGGACTCCCACGGATTTTATACCGTGATAAAAATATATTTTTAAAAACACCAAGAGGCGTGGAGAATGGCTAACGGAGTGCTTTTACCTATTAATACAATCAACTTGTCCGTCATTCAGCTCTTGTATAGTATCCACTCGGGGTTACTGTTTTTACCTGCTCCATCATCGTGATCAGTACAGTTTAAGAGAAAACGGCTAATTTACCTAAAAGCAGCGATTTCAAAACCTCGCCAACAGCTTTCTGAACGATCGGATCGTAAAGCATCCAGGCGTGTGAGAGGACGGAATCAGCCGCCCAATTATAGCCAGAGATGGGGGGTCAGTGTTCGTAGTGTTGACGAGGAGGAGGAAGCGAGTTGATGGCTTTAATGTCACCAATTGTGGCGATATTCCATCCTCAGTCATGCTTGTTCGGGCAGCTGTACTTTGGCGTCAAGCACCATCAAGACTGTCTTTCTGCTCTGTTTCCGAGCAAATTCTTATCTCTTTTCTTCTTCAGTCTTCTTCTTTTTTCCCCCTTGTTGTTTTTGCTATCTTTTCGAGCTCTCCGGAAAGGATTTTGTGGCTGATCGAAGGAAACACTACTGGGAGAAACGGCCTATTTGTGTCTGATTATTTTGTTTTGAGACTGCATAATGATATGTTGAGAGTGAGTAGCACTCAGATGTGAAGGAGAACGTTTTACGTGTTCGTAGGGATCGATCAAGCCCTTCTTAGCACCAATCACAGACTTCATGTCTGTGCGAACGATTATACCCAGTCAAACATTTCTCCATAACCGATATGCAAACATTCATCCCCGTCACTTTAATCATTACTTAACATCTTAAGTCTTAACATATTAAATACAATACGTATTCACGTTCACGTCTTTATAGAAATACCATGTCGTGAAAGGGTTTGCGGTAGTATCGCGTAGTCATATTAAACAAATGTACTTGAAAACACATTTTAGGCGTACTCCCATAAGTAAGTATAGTGTGACTTATTATGTCAATGACTGACAATCAAATTGAACTTCATTGGTGTAACACTCACAGTATTTAAACTTTTGATCCAAATGCAAAAATTAGGTAGAAAATAAGGATTCGGCCAGACATTTGGGGGTACTTGTTGTTACCTAAATTATGCATTTGGATCAAAAGTGTGAATCTTGTTATGGTTAGTGCACTTTAATTAAACAAATAATTGATGCATTATTTGTGTACGTAGATAATAACGCCTTATATTTGCCGAATGCTCTCGGCAGACTATAAGGAAGACGACCAAGGAGGTATTATTGATTCGGAGTTCATCCTGCTCGAAATGTAAATAGATATACTGTCTTCTGTGAAATACAAACGTTTGAGCTCGCGTGTCATTTCCGCCCCCTTAAACACCACCCTGTCTTTACACGGCGCTCCATGCTCCTCGTGACAGAAAACGGTTATTTTGTCAGCTTGGGAAAGTACGAAAGCATTTAGCTCTCTATGCTGCTGTGGGGGACAGGACTGGACAGATCTGTGGGCTATTTTTGTGGATCTACCTGTCTTTCTCTCTCGCTCGTTCTCTATCTGCTGTATTGTGTCATATACGTTTCCCACACACCCACACATGTAATGCCCAATGTAATGATGGCTCAAGGCAAGTTACCACGTGATTATAATTGTAGACAGTAAAATTCTATTCATGAGTTAATTCACAGACATACACACACACAGACACATATACACACATACACACAGACACAGACATTATACACATACACACACACACACACACACACACACGCACATACACTTATACGCATACATGAACACCCCCCCCCCCCCCCCCCTTCCTCCATGGATGTTTTGTCAGCTCGAAAAAGTACGAGAGGACCTCTCGTTGCTGCTGACGATAATCGGCAGGGTTGCGGGTCCTTTTTTGCTGAATATGCCTGTCTCTCTCTCTATCACTCACTGTCTCTCTATGCCACTTTCGTTTCCTGTTTTGTCTTTCTTTTCTTTCTTCCTAGCTCTCTTCTTCTGTCTTTTATTCACATGCATACACAAACACGCACATGTACACACATATACATATATACACACACATACAAACATACAAATATATTTGTAATATTCTTCTGTATTTCTAAATGACCACGTGTCGTGTTTATAGATAAAACAATAATTCATTCACACACACACACGCACACACACACACACACACACACACACACACATATATATATATATATACACGCACACACATACACAGGTAAACACAAAACGCACAACCAACTCCCTCTCTCATTCTCTCTCTCTCACTCTCTCACTCTTTGTCTGTCTGTCTGTCTGTCTGTCTGTCTGTCTCTCTCTCTCTCTCTCTCTCTCTCTCTCTCTCTCTCTCTCTCTCCTCTCTCTCTCTCTCTCTTCCTCCCCTTCGTCATCTCCTAACACGCTTCGCAGCGGCCTCGAGCCAGTTTATGCGTGGACTAAAGGCAGGACGGGAAACGAGCTGTCGCTTGCAATATCGAAAAGCGATGGGTCCGAAGACTCGAAGAATACCCCTTATTTGTGTCTGTAGAATCGCCGATGGGTTGTGAGGCAGACGGTTCTCTTAAAGGGATTGAGAGAGAGAGAGAGAGAGAGGAGAGAGAGAGAGAGAGAGAGAGAGAGAGAGAGAGAGAGAGAGAGGGAGGAGAGGGAGAGAGAGAGAGGGGAAAAAATATCCCCATCATTATGACTTAAGAATTACCGATGGTGAGACAGACACTTTCTCTAAAATGACTGCGAGAGAGAGACCGACAAAGAGACCGACAAAAAGGGACAGCGAGACAGACAGAGAGACAGACAGAGGGGGGGGGGGGGGGTGGGGGGGTGGGGGGGGGGGGGAGAGAGAAGGGGGAAAGTAGAAAAGTGATTAACATCGGATGGGTCTGGATCCCTCAAAGATTGGAAAACATCCCCATCACTGGGTCTTCAGAATTGTCAGTGGGTTTGTGAGGCAGACGACTATGTGTGCGTGCGTGTGTGTGTGTGTGTGTGTGTGTGTGTGTGTGTGTGCGCGCGCGTGTGTGTGCGTGTGTGTGCGTGTGTGTGTGTGTGTGTGTGAGGGGGGGGGGGCATCGAAGACTCGAAAATACCCCCTCATTGTGACTTTACAATTACCGATGAGTTGTTACTGTTATTTTCCTGCTCTGTACTATAATTATCAGTGTCTTGATCGATTGACCACTTTAACACGAATTCCCTGTTTGGGATCTTAATGTTCTTTCGACACATGAAGCAAAATATGAAATGTAACAGCATATATTGCATGTTTGTGATGTATCGAAGTACATGAATTACTTATTTTGAGTATATTATTTCCACGAAAGGACAATCAATGATTCATATTCCTATCAGTTTGACATTATATTTGCCGATGGGTTAGAGAAAGAGAGGAATAGAGAGAGGGGGAATGGGGGGGGGGGGTACATAGCAGAAGAGACCGCGGGGAATCATCGAAGGCTCGACAAATATCCTCATCATTTTGACTTTAGAATTTTCGATGGGACTATGGCGAGGGTTGACTTATCCCCGTAACGAGAGAGAGAGAGAGAGAGAGAGAGAGAGAGAGAGAGAGA
>CAVLGW020000117.1:22497-39997 GCA_963669155.1 Arbacia lixula
TCTACCCCCTCATTCCCCCTCTCTCTATCCATCTCTTTCTCTCTCTACCCCCCCCCCCCCTCCCCCTCTAACTCGCTCTTCCCTTCTCTCGCAATCACGTTAAGAGAGAATGTCTTCCTAACAACCCATCGGCAATTATAATGTCAAACTGATAGGAATATGAATCATTTATTGTCCTTTCGCGGAAATAATATACTCACAAATAATTCATGTACTTCGATACATCACAAACATGCAAAATGTGTTGCTACATTTCATATTTTGCTTCATGTGTAGAAAGAACATTAAGATCCCAAAAATGGAATTCGTGTTGAAGTGATCAATCGATCAAGGCACTGATGATTATAGTACAGAGCAGGAACAACTCATCGGTAATGGTAAAGTCCAATGAGGGGGATGTTTTCGAGTCTTCGATGCCTCCCCCATCCCTCACACACACACACACACACACACACACACACACACACACACACACACACACACACACACACACACACACACATATAGTCGTTGAAGACCCAGTGATGGGGATGTTTTCCAATCTTTGAGGGATCCACGACCCATCCGATGTTAATCACTTTCTACTTCCCCCCTTCTCTCTCCCCTTCCCCCTACCCTCTGTCTGTCTGTCTGTCTGTCTGTCTCTCTCTCTCTGTCTCGCTGTCCCTTTCTGTCTGTCTCTTTGTCGGTCTCTCTCTCGTAGTCATTTTAAGAGAAAGTGTCTGTCTCACCATCGGTAATTCTTAAGTCATAATGATGGGGATATTTTTTCCTCTCTCTCTCTCTCTCTCTCTCTCTCTCTCTCTCTCTCTCTCTCTCTCTCTCTCTCTCTCTCTCAATCCCTTTAAGAGAACCGTCTGCCTCACAACCCATCGGCGATTCTACAGACACAAATAAGGGGGTATTCTTCGAGTCTTCGGACCCATCGCATGGCGATATTGCAAGCGACAGCTCGTTTCCCGTCCTGCCTTTAGTCCACGCATAAACTGGCTCGAGGCGCTGCGAAGCGTGTGAGGAGATGACGAAAGGGAAGGAGAGAAAGAGAGAGAGACAGACAGACAGACAGGCAGACAGACAGACAGACAGACAGAGAAACAGAGACAGAGAGACAGAGAGACAGAGAGAGAGAGAGAGAGTGAGAGAGAGAGAAAGAGAGGGGGAGTTGGTTGTGCATTTGTGTGTATACCTGCGTATGTGTTTGCGTATACAAACATACACACATATACATAAATACACACATATACAAACATACAAATATATTTGTAATGTTCTTCTGTAGTTCTAAATGACCACGTGTCGTGTTTCTAAGTAAAACAATAATTCATTCATACACACACACATATGTATGTTTGTGTGTGTTTGTGTGTGTGTGTGTGTGTGTGTGTATGAATGAATTATTGTTTTATTTAGAAACACGACACGTGGTCATTTAGAACTACAGAAAAACATTACAAATATATTTGTATGTTTGTATATGTGTGTAGTGTATATGTGTGTATATGTTTGTATGAATGTGTGTTTGTGTATGCATGTGAACAAAAGACAGAAGAAGAGAGCTAGGAAGAAAGAAAAGAAAGACAAAACAGGAAACGAAAGTGACATAGAGCGACAGTGAGTGATAGATAGAGACAGGCATATTCAGCAAAAAAGGACCCGCAACCCTGCCGATTATCGTCAGCAGCAACGAGAGGTCCTCTCGTACTTTTTCGAGCTGACAAAACATCCATGGAGGAGGGGGGGGGGTGTTCATGTATGCGTATAAGTGTATGTGCGCGTGTGTGTGTGTGTGTGTGTGTGTATGTGTATAATGTCTGTGTCTGTGTGTATGTGTGTATGTGTCTGTGTGCGTGTTTGTCTGTGAATTAACTCATGAATGAATTATTTTACTGTCTACAATAATGTGGTAACTTGCCTTGAGCCATCATTACAGAGGGCATTACATGTGTGGGTGTGTGGGAAACGTACATGACACGATACAGCAGATAGAGAACGAGCGAGAGAGAAAGACAGGTAGATCCACAAAAATAACCCACATACCTGTCCAGTCCTAGATGTCCCCCACAGCAGCATAGAGAGCTACTGTAGGTGCTTTCGTACTTTCCCAAGCTGACAAAATAACCGTTTTCTGTCACGAGGAGCATGGAACGCCGTGTAAAGACAGGGTGGTGTTTAAGGGGGCGGAAATGACACGCGAGCTGAAACGTTTGTATTTCACAGAAGACAGTATATCTATTTACATTTCGAGCAGGATGAACTCCGAATCAATAATACCTCCTTGGTCGTCTTCCTTATAGTCTGCCGAGAGCATCAAGCAAATATAAGGCGTTATTGTCTACGTACACAAATAATACATCAATTATTTGTTTGATTAAAATGTACGAACCATAACAAGATTCACACTTTTGATCCAAATGCATAATTTAGGTAACAACAAGTACCGCCAAATGTTTGGCTGAATCCTTGTTTTCTACCTAAATTTTGCATTTGGATCAAAAATTTAAATGCTGTGAGTGTTACACCAATGAAGTTCAATTTGATTGTCATTCATGGACATAATTAGTCACACTATACTTACTCGTGTGAGTACGCCTAAAACGTATTTTCAAATGCTTCAACTGTTTGTTTAATATGACTACACGATACTACCGTAAACCTTTTCACGACATGGTATTTCTATAAAGAAGTGAACGTGAATACGTATTGTATTTTACATGTTAAGACTTAAGATGTTAAGTAATGATTAAAGTGACGGGGATGAATATTTGCATATCGGTTATGGGGAAATGTTTGACTGGATATAATAGTTCGCACAGACATGAAGTCTGTGATTGGTGCTAAGAAGGGCTTGATCGATCCCTACGAACACGTAAAACGTTCTCCTTCACATCTCAGTGCTACTCACTCTCAACATGTCATTATGCAGTCTCAAAACAAAATAATCAGACACAAATAGGCCGTTTTTCCCAGTAGTGTTTCCTTCGATCGGCCACAAAATCCTTTCCGGAGAGCTCGAAAAGATAGCAAAAACAACAAGGGGAAAAAAGAAGAGGATTGAAGAAGAAAAGAGACAAGAATTTGCTCGGAAACAGAGCAGAAAGACAGTCTTGATGGTGCTTGACGCCAAAGTACAGCTGCCCGAACAAGCATGACTGAGGATGGAATATCGCCACAATTGGTGACATTAAAGCCATCAACTCGCTTCCTCCTCCTCGTCAACACGACGAACACTGACCCCCCATCTCTGGCTATAATTGGGCGGCTGATTCCGTACTCTCACACGCCTGGATGCTTTACGATCC
Source organism: Arbacia lixula (assembly GCA_963669155.1). Lineage (NCBI taxonomy): Eukaryota > Metazoa > Echinodermata > Echinoidea > Arbacioida > Arbaciidae > Arbacia > Arbacia lixula. Next base: position 25,797 of record CAVLGW020000117.1, read on the forward strand.
GATCGTTCAGAAAGCTGTTGGCGAGGTTTTGAAATCGCTGCTTTTAGGTAAATTAGCCGTTTTCCCTTAAACTGTACTGATGACGATGATGGAGCAGGTAAAAACAGTAACCCCGAGTGGATACTATACAAGAGCTGAATGACGGACAAGTTGATTTTATTAATAGACAAAAGCACTCCGGTAGCCATTCTCCACGCCACTTGGTGTTTTTAAAAATACATTTTTATCACGGTATAAAATCCGTGGGAGTCCGTGTGGTATTGGAGTGCTATCTCATTTTTAATTGATCAAGGCGTGATTAACGGGTCTAATTAGTGCGATTGCGCAATCTGACCTTGTGAACAAAGCATCGTAATAGGCGTATTTCTCAGTTTATCTCTCTATCTGTCTGCATGTAACTATGTGCTTGTGTTTGTCTGTCCCATTCGTTCAATATGTTTGAACTATTTATTTTCTTAATCTACTCCCAATCAACCCCTTTTGTCGCTTTGTCCCTATATTTATCTATGTGTCTGTCTCTGCCTGTCTCTTTTTTCCTTTTAATCTATTTTCCTGCACATCTCATGACTCCTGTTTTGGCATTCGCTCTAATCATTATGCTCTTGTGAAATCCCTCTTCTCTATACCCCTTCTCCCTTCTCTCTCTCTCTCTCTCACTCTCTCTCTCTCTCTCTCTCTCTCTCTCTCTCTCTCACTCTCTCTCACTCCCTCTCTCTCTCTCTCTCTCTCCCTCTTTCAAATATCTCTTTAAATAATGTGAATAAAAGAAGGGGGTAGAATGAAGACAGAGTAGGAAGAGAAAGCGGTATTGAATGATCTCCCTCTCTCTTAAATCTTTAATCTCCCTGTTACAAATACACACTTTCTCTTTAATTCCCTTGAATCATTGCCATTTACAGGCGCATTTTGCGTAAGAATCCATTCATAGAAGCTGCTAGTCGGGGTTTTCCCGCCACTTTTGCGCTGATACCAATAAATATTATGACAGAACGTGGTTTCTTTAACAAGTCAGTATTTAAATACAAAAATATACCCCCCCCCCCCCCGATGAAGAATAACTTAAAACACTCAACCCCCCCCCCTCTCTCTCTCTCTTCCTCTCACAGAAGATTTCTCTCTTTTTTTCCTTTCTCTCTCTCAGTCTTGTTTTCTTTCTTTCTTCCCCTCTTCCTCTCTCCCCTCTCCCAGAATCTATCTCTCCCCCCTCACTTTCCCTTGCTCTCCCTTCTCTCTCCCCTCACTCTCACTGTCTCTCCCCCTCTATCTCTCCCTCCCTCTCTCTTTCAGTCTATTGCTCCTCTAATCTTCATCATTCCCTCTTCTTTCTCTTATCTCTTGTTCTCCTCCTCGCTGTGTCATAGAGTAACCCATCCTGATTAACCCCACAGGATTCGTATGGGTTCCTCACCACCCATTTACTTATTATGCATTCAGCACCAGTCTTTACGGTCCACATCAATATGCAATTTCGACTGAGTTAATCATGTAATGGTTCACTTCGATATGAGTTCATTTACTTCCCTTCTTGTTTCACTGTCACGGCTTACAGAGCTACGAAGAGAAGGCAATGAACCATTTCGTCTCTCAAATGAAATAACTAACTGATGTCGCCAACATGTATGCTTATTTTTCCCCATGCGTTTTTTCCCCAAATTTATTTTGTTCAGGTCATGAAAAATTTGTTTTCTTTTCATTGAACTACAAGGTGAATAGAACTCAGGCATATGCACAACACCAAAACATGATTCAGTCGTATTCTGATCTAAACAAATTCATTTTTAGAATCATGTTATATTATCATCCTACGCGCAATAGAAATGTGAAGGGGCTTTCGTAGCAGTGATCAAATCACAATTCGGTATCCACCCTTTCATTTTATAAACAACCTCTAAATTTTTTTTATGAAATCCTCCGCGACGAGGAAGAGTAGAGGGATATGGAGGTATTTATTCCAATCTCACAATACAGAGTGAGTCAAAAAATGTGCCATCTTTTTAACGTTGTCTTGTTAGCAGTGTGAACATCTAATCACAGGTTCATGATTACATCCTGGTAGAGTAATCCTCCCCGCACATAATTGCACTATTTTCATTTGGATCTTCAATCAAGACATCTTTAAAATGATTTTACTCACTCTGTAAAGCTGTAAATCTCTATATACGATGTATGTATTCCAGGAGTAACGCACACACATCTCACCAGCAGTCACTTATCTGACACACTGAATGTTGATAATGATGCGTACATTTCACACACATCAACAAACTCACTTGAACATTACATGAATCATATAGAGCGATATAAATATATTTTATTTTGAATATGACATTTAGCAGTACATAGAGTTCAAATCATGCAAATGAAACGTGTCTTTACATTATGTAGTTTAATCTGCTTACTGGTCTATTAATAAACGACATCTTCATATTTTCGATATGCAATAAGGATCCCTTACATCAGCGAACTCATCTCACCCATTCGATAATTCACCCACAACCATTCGATCTTTTATTGTGAAAAAGTCGTCCGCCACGTGTGCATTAAAACTGCATTTACAAGCATAGCAAGCGCATTGCACCAGGTTGCATTATCAGGAAAGAGACACGGACAAATAATTAAGGTGGAAAGGGCATTTTCATCTCTAGTTCATTATTTTTTTCATAATTAATGTCATTTTTTAAAAAGCGGCAGTAGTCAGGCTGAACGAACTGAATATTAATAATCTATCATAGAATATTAACTGAGGCCATGAACTCTAGTACGCTGTTCAGGGACGTCGTGTATTTACATGTAAGGGAGAATCCATAATCGTTTTTATACATATTGAAACCATGAACTATTTTCGTCAACCATACTATCCAGAAATATTGTTGATACAGGCATATCGTTAATTTCTACTAATTCATATAATCAATATTTCATTCGGTTTATATAACAAATTGTATACTACCCTCAAAATGCAGTCTTTGAGGTGTAGGGAATATCATACAAATATAGACTGCTCTTCAGGGCAAGGTTAAATCTATTGGCACAATATGATCTAAACACAATGTAACACACTCACACTCTCACACTCACACATGCACATATACAAACCGTGCATATAAACACACACACACACACACACATACACAGACTGATAAAAATATACACAAAATTACTATTCTTTCGTTGGAACCTAAATGACTCCATTTTGAGTTACCAGTCTGTAAATACACAATTTATAGTAAAATCCTGAGTTTAAAGTCCATGTGAATCCACGAAGAAAATAAAATCGACGTCACTCATGATCGATCTATTTCGTGCTCTTCAAACAGTCCCGATGTGCATTCACCCAGGACACATGTTCCGTACTAAAATATTGCTGAAACAACATGGTGGAATCTACTCAAGTCAAAAGAGTCAACACATACATTTATTACCAAACAGCATGTAAACTGCACAGCCGCTTGCAAAAATTTAGAGCAAGAGCTGCATCAAATGCCAATAACATCCCAACATTCCCCGCTGATTTCACTACGTAGGCCTATTAGTAGGCTATGCCAATAAGCCAACTTCGTAATGAATTCACGACTTTCCCCCCTGCAACTGCGTCGCAACGCGTTATCACGTTTAATTGTTTTGTCCTGATTCACTTCTAAAGGATGGAATGCACACTAAATCTATTACCTGTTGCTACTCTTGCAAAACTTGGACAAGCTTTGGGGTTACCATATTTGGGGTTAACATGTCGTTTGAACGACGTACGTCAAATGTGCCTACTTCACGAAAGTCGTCTATTGTGCATACAGTGATAAGTTATGTTGAAACCTCATGTATGCACGCATGACCTGAGTTTTCCCAGAAGCTGGTCTATGGTGGTGTATGTGTATATCTGTATGTGTGTGTCTGTCTGTATGTCTGTCTGTCTCTTGATATTTGACAGGCTTCATCGCCAGTGCCGCTCGATCACTTCCACGCAAGAGGGCCGCCCAATGTCTTTCCCATTGTAAAGAATGTCTGCTATTTTCATTATTACTTTTGTTTATTCTTTCATGCTTCCTTCTTCCACCCCCTTCTCCTCCTACTTTTGTTTTATTTGTTTGGAGTTGTTTCTTCTTTTCTGGTCTTCTTCATCTTTAAATTTATCCTGCTCTCTCGATTTCTTCTTCACGCTTTCTCTTTCGTCACCACCCCGTGCCATACACACGTGATAATTTTATGCTGCCTTACCACCCCTCCCTCTCCCCATACCCCATCCACACCCCCATACACACACACACACACACACACACACACACACACACACACACACACACATACACACACACACACACACACACACACACACACACACACACACACACACACACACACACACACACACACCGTTCCTAACCTCATGGTGCCAATCTTTCTTGTTCTTCCTCCGTCGACCCTCGCCGTCCCTTCCGCTCACCATATTGTATTCATACCCTCTCTGCAAACAGCCCTAACATTGAAAACTCACAGCCAGCACACAAGTACATACATAATGTATACAATCATCATAACCTCGCCATCCAACTTCATCACACAAACTCCTCGAGCACATTCACAAAATCACCAAATATTTCATTTGATAGAATTTTATGAAGAAAAAGAAAGCCGCGAATCGACCCTGAACCTTGGGACGAGCCTGTGCTATGTAATCATCCGTGAGTGCGGTTTAGCACGCACAAGCTCCAACAAAAGATTGCGGAATTTCCATTTTGAATATAACTGTAGAGGGGTGCCGTTCTGTTCAAACACACCATGTATTTGTTATGAGTACTCTTCATTGTCCAGGCTGGTTTATTTAGCTTATTCCCGGGTTGGGTTGTAGCGAGGTGGGTATTTTTGTGCTGTCTTCTTGGGTGTGAATGCACCACTACAAATTTATTGTGACGTTAATAAGATTTCATATTTTACGGTATCACAAAAAAAGAAAAAAAAGAAGAAGCTACACACGTTACTTGACATGGGGACGTAAAATAAAATCCATCTCTTGATATCAAATAACTCTCGGGAAGCGCATATTTTTTGACACAAGAGTTCTACCATACTCGCGATAGATAAAATTCAAGAAAACCGGTGGTGGATGATTCAAACTCGCGTCGCCGCGGCAAATTTAGATTCCTAAGCTAGCTGAGCCTGTTTACATGCTGACTGCTAGCTATATGTATGAGTTTAGAATAAGGTTTAGGGTCAGGGTTAGGTTTGGTGTTCAAATTCATAAAATTAGTGTGATACCAAAGTGCCTTCGTATCGTGCACATTTTGCTACAGCATGTGCTGACGAGTTAGACTCATTTACCACCGTTTTTTTTTTTTTAATTTAATCGCGAATATGGCAGAACTCTTGTGTAAACCTCGGACAAGTTTAAGGGTTACCAATAGTAACATATTAATTGAAGCCGCGCATACAGTATGTTACATAACGAAATGGTATTATACAATGATACTACATACAGCAACATACCTTAGTCAATTTCCCGGGAGCGCATATTTTTTTTGGAATACTGTATGCGCTCCCGGGAAATTGAAATTGAAGTTAGGGGGGAGTTCTATTGCAACAAACTTGAACAAAAACATCCAATGGCCAAATGCTGGAGGGTGTGGCTTCAGCACGTTTCAGTGTCATGAATGGCATTCACAGCTTAATCCGCCTTTTGTCTAGCTCAAAGACAGAGTCATGAATGGAATTTACACCGGCCTATTAAAAAAAATCCACCTTCAGTTTCGACGAAAGCCGATACGTTTTCACTCAGGTTTCACCACTGGACTGTACACTGCGTAGAAGAGTTCAGTGGGTTTCACAAGTTTGAATCAGTCCCAGTCCTATCGCTTTTAGTGTGATAGAAAAAAAAAGGGGGTGTAAGTTGGAGCAAAAGAGGGTGAGGAAGGGGAAATCCATTACTCTTGGAATCGGGGGAGCATGAACCTGAAGATGGTAACCAAAGAAATATCGCAATGTCACGAAGGAGAAAGGAAACCTTTCTTGCATAGACTGCTTCCAAAAAATATATATGGTGCATGTCTAAAATATAACGTAAGCTGGCGCCATTTAAGTTCTTCAGATCCATCTTTTTCTTCTTCGGACATTTGGAACGCCGTTTCAAATACTGTATTGAGCAATCGAAGAAATCGAGTGGGTTAACATTTTTCAAACATTTCCTAATTCCAATGGTAAGGTATCTTAACCAGGTTTTGTTTTAATCAATAATGGATTTCATTAATCATCAAGGGAATGTTTTGAGAAACAAAGTGTTTTAGGCCGAATATGATTGGATATTGCTGTAGCAGATATTTGAAAATAAATCGGCAATGACTATTCATCTTACCTTCTTCAACGACTAAGGCTCTGTTCACCACTACCAATACAACTTTAGCACCTAGTCTATATAGTCATGACCTCAAAAGGAAAGTTTAAATTTCACGATTTAGACTGGTTTAGTTCCACCCGTCCTCCTTCAATATCAAGTTCTGCGTCGAACCCTTTAATACTAATAAATTTCAATCGGGGCAAATTAATGGAGCACCCGGGCAGAAGTTACGTAGCGCCATCTGTCGACAATATTTGTTTATTTTCACACACGATGGTAGGAACTTGAGAAGACCAGTGTCATTGTGCTATATAGTCAATCATCCTTCTTCATTACCTAATACAGCCATAAATATTGAGCATCAGGCAGGTCTTTCAATATCATGTAACTTATTTTATTGATCAAACTTAACCATTTATGTTCTTTAACACACTTTCATCACGGGTCTTCTTTCAAAATCATCATAAACACCCAACATAATTTCTAACATCTCTTTTTCACTGTGATCAGTGATCCATGTGATCCAGTGATCCATGTTACCCCATGGAAACCACCATCATTAGTATCAATGCAATCATCATCAATATCATCATCATGAATATCACCATCCATAAAATGACACATCATCATTATAACAACTAATCCTTCTGTAGAAGGCTTCTCTAATTTCGCTGTTGGTCAGCTGATTAGAGAGGGATGTTTTAAATCATTTAAGCCCTGATCACTGGATACACGAACACCTCATGAACACATATGTGCACCATCTCCACTCCGTGAGTACTTCTTGTCTGCTGCATGGTATAGGTGGTGGGTCAACATCATTCAAATAGTCATCGACCTCGTAACAGGTACCCTTTATACTCCTGGATGAAGAGTAGCAATGCGGATTAAGTATCTCGCTGAAACATGACGAAAGTTGGTGGGATTGAACCTGGGACCTTGAGATCTTCAGTTATACTTCAAAACCACTAGAGTACTTCATGTCTATTACCGACTTACAATAACCATCAACATTCTCCATCACAGTCATCTACATCACCAACATCGCTTTCACCACCACCCCTTCACCACCACCACCACCACCACCACCACCACCACCACCACCACCACCACCACCGCCAACGCTTCCATACAACACATTTAGCATTTTAACACAATACATGTATATCAAAGAGAACATATCAGTGATTCAGTGTGTAAAAATGTAAAAACCTTTATTCCAATTTATAAAAAGAGCACCTCAAATCAAAATTATATAAAACAGGCAATAGAAATTGTGCAAATAAATTAATCGCTTTTACATTTGATTTGATTTCACCAACTCAACTAGGTGTTAGACATCAGAATATAAACAACATTATTGACTAATGATGAACAACATTCTGACTTCTTATATACAATACTCTAATCTGATATCAAAAGGCAATGGGTAGAGCAATATCATGTGTCATACAAAGCTGCCATCATCATCATCAACACATTGGTGACCGATGTCAAACAATCGGCATCGATATATTTACCAAAAATGCACTCACTGAGATTGGTTGCAGCTTGGAAGTGCTTACCAATATCTATATCTTTTACAGCTGATTGCACCTATCATAAAAACAAATACACAACGAGTGGCACTTACATGTGCGAGTATATTTCATAGTGCGGTGAATGTTTTGGGGCAAACCTGTGTTTGAGTATGTGCTTGTAAGTATGTGTGTATGTGTGTGTATGTATGTGTATGTATGAGTATGTATATGTATGTATGTATGGGCATGCATGTGTGTGTGTGAATGTGCATGAGTAGTATATGTGTGACTATAGTGTGAGATTGTTTGTGTGCACATTTTCTCAGGTCTATGTATTTGTATGTGTAGGTGTATGTCGGTGTGTGTCTATGTGTGCATGTGCATGTTATGTGTTAGTGAACACAAAGATGGTGTATTCCTTGTTATAATGAAGTTATAGTGATCAGTATTTCTTGATAAGAAATTCATATTATTGGCAAGTGCATTTTCATAAAGAAATACAAAGAACAGACAAAAATATTAAAACTGGCAAAATGCAAGTAGAGGCATCTAAGACAATTACACCATGCACCATAATCACAAATTACACCACAAAATTCACAACAAAATGCTTCAAAGGAAACTTCTACCCTTCAGGTAAACGCATAGATCACATACCTTGAGAAATTGCCATAAAACTTGTGATCAGGAACACCAGACACATTACAACAATTCTAATGAAATAGCAGAATAATTGACTTTGATTGGATGAGACCACATATGCAAAAGATTAGGACAACTTTTTGTCTAAGATGAAGTTTTATGAAACAGGGCCTAGCAGGAAGATTTTTTTGTGAAGAAACTTGGAAAGAAGACATGAATCCCAGGTTAAATCACTCCAGAATCTAATCCATGACCTTGACAGAATAGTCCTACTATGATGACGCATCCGTTCATGATAACGCTACAGCGGATGAATCTCAAACAAGTTGTCAAAGCATGCTGTATTAATGCAACCCAAACCTAACTCTCCTTGTTTTCCATGTCATGAGAGATTGCACATATATAAAACTCATAATATTTTTGCCCTCATACAACTTCAATAGTTTCATGAGCGCTATTTGTATATAGCAAACATTTCTAAAAAAAAAAAAAAAAACTTCAAGGAGTAAGACCAAGGAGCATTTGTTTAAATAGTACTGCTCAGTGCAACATAAAAAGCAGACAAAGCAATAAGAAAAAACAGTGAAATAAAACAGTCTATGCTGTGGGGACGTAAAGAGATGCACACATTCAAGACATGTTTTGGAAGTCTTGTCTTGCATAATGCTAAAAAATAAACATAATAATAAAAACATTAATATTACATAATGAAATATCAATATAAAAAGGAAAAGGCATAAGGCATTACAATTTCTGTCCCTGTACTGACCTTTACATTTCAGTTAATTTCAAAGAAAACAATTATGTACAGCTAGCTTAATCATGGTAAATTTCACTTCACAAAATCATAATTTGATATTTTCTTGTGACTGGCATGATATATTGCTCATAAGTATAAGTGATCAACAAAGAATTTGTTTTACACATATATCCCTCCCTGTATTTAGCTCATGTCCCATTTAACATTAATGTCCATAAGACACAAAAAAGGACCAAAAGTTTAAGTGAAAAAGGATAAAAAAAAAAATTAACTATCAAACAAATGACTGTAAATCTGCAACAGCTGTTAAGGTAGGATTCCACCACCCATGGTTAAGCAATATTACATTCAATCATATAAAACGTCACATTTATTCTTCAAAAGGATTGAGAAACATAATTAAGTTTATACAATATCGTTACAAAAATAATCATCATGTTGCTATAAATATTCACAGGGTTGCATTTACACAGTAAAATAAAATTTCAAGTTGATTGCACAAAACTCCAACTGTGTGAGCAAGTAATTTAAACAGCTCCCTCTTGAGTCAACTTTTACTCATGTATGTCATTTCTCACAATGCAGCAGATCAATACATAACGTATATATCTGACTGAAAGGTTTGCACGTGTTTTGATACATATCTTTCAATCAAGAACTCCATAATATTGAGCTATTTTCACCCTATTCACTATATACTGACAAAACAATCATGGAGTGATATGTAATCAACCACCTACAATTGTGATTGATTTATTACCACACATATAACTTATGCCAGTGCAATATGATGTACAAGTGTTGATTTTATTTTAAGTGAAAGTGTGAACACACCACTTTCTGTACCTCACACACATTAGATAAGACAACAGTACAATTCCCACCTCCTGGTTGCAACAGTGCAAACATTCACAGCTCATGACCGGTTTTATTGACACTGTAGGTGCGTCTTCATTAGCCCGATCAGACGAAATAGCGAGCTATTTTTCTGATCCGGGGAACTAGCCTGAAGTTGCAATCGCGTCTTCATTAGCTCATAACTCAGGATACGTAAGCTCGAGCTCGGGTTGCATAAATTATCCTGAGTTTCGCACATACTAGCAGTGTGCGACAGGAAAAGGCCATGACCGCATGGCTTCGGTTGTGAGCTCGCATTCACGCACGTGTAAAAACCTATTACGTAAACAATGCCTCGTGGGCGCTGATGCATGCCGGGATCGAAAATTTTTCAGGCTAATGAAGACGCTCCGAGCTAGCTCGAGCTAGTTCGCGAACTAGCTCGAGCTAGATCAATCTAGCCCAAGATTTCTTGGGAAATTTTCTCAACCAAATAGCTCGCTATTTTGCCTGATCTGGCTAATTAAGACACAAATAGCTAGCAAGTTCGTGATCTGGCTAGCTAACCCGATCAGAACAAGCTCGCTATTTTGCCCAGCACGAGCTAATGAAGACGCCCCTAGTGCAAACATTCACAGCTCATGAGTGGTTTTATTGACACTGTAACAAGGCAGATAGGAAACGTGGAGTCACTCACCTCATAGAACCTTGAAACACAGATGTGTTTTGACTTTTATACTGGCAAGCAAAGATAAGCATGGATGTGAATGACAGGTGATGTATTGATAACTGCTGTCATGGTTACAACAGAAGGTGGAAAGTCATTTCCCTGCTAACACTCTCAGTACCAAGCAAGGAAAAGCCTGTTGAATTCTATCATACATGCCGTGCACCTATAGTACTGAGAGGATGAAAGCGATTGATGCAAGTGTCACACCCATCTTTGTTAAAGAGAATATACTGTACTGGGAAGACAAAAAACCTTTCAAAAAGGTGATCGTGAGCAATCTTCTTGCCAATGGTCTTAAATTCATGTATTGTCCATTTTAGGAACTTACTTAAAGTTGTTTGCCCTCAAATGATCCGCATTTGGAGTAAGCAGTGACTAAATCGCAAATCCTTATAATGTTCGGCCCGAACATTTTGAGGATTTGTGATTTAATTTTTAAAATTACTCCAAATGTGGATCATTTGAGGGCAAATAACTTTCAGCAAGTTTCTAATGTGGACAATACATGCATTTAAGACCATTGGCAAGAAGATTGCTAATGATCACCTTTTTGAAAGGTTTTTGGTCTTCCCAGTACAGTAGATGCCCTTTAAAGCTGTTCATCTCTTCTGCTTCATCTGCACACATCAAATCACTCTACAGCAAACCCTGCTATTACTGACATGATGAGAGTGGATCTGCCACTCAATGTGACATCCAGTTCAAAGTTTAGTCCAGACTGGTTGCCACAGCAACTTATGCAGTTTAACAGCCCAAGCTGTGTGTTATCAACTGAGCTGTACAACGGCACACGTATATGATGGTAAACTTTGGGTGGAGTCTGTGGACTATAGATAATACAATATAGGATTTGTCATGGTGGCTTGGGTTTATCCTATCTGAAGTCAATATCAATGTCCTATTTGTCCACTTTAACACTTCTCTGTTCTTCTCTCCCCTCTCACCTCTGAAAGTATTTTGTTACTCATCACAAACACCTTAAAATCAGGAGTTTGTTGCTATCTTTGTTTTTACATAGGCAAGATTTCAATCCACAAGATGGCTGCTTTCAATGGGAACTCAAGACACAGATGATGAGCCTTGTCTTGGAGAAACCTCTGAGAACACCTTGGAGAAGGTAGGCGCGATGATGATGATGGTAACAGATTGTCAGGGCCAGTTTCTTAGCAACCCATCTTCCGTCTTAGCAGCCTCGTCTAGGAGAAACATCTGAGAACTTGGAAGAGGTAGAAGAGGTAATAGTGATGACTGGTCATCTAGGCTAGTATCATCATGAACCATCCAAGTTCTTGGCAGCCTTGTCTCAGAGGAAGCCCCTGAGCAGGACTTGGAGGAGGTAGAAGTGCTGCTGATGATGGTGACAGGTCGTCAGGACCAGCGTCATAGCGACCCCTCCACCTTCTTGGCAGCCTTGTCATAGGAGAAGCCCCTGAGCAGGATCTGGAGAATATGTTTCAGTGCCCTGACGGAGTGCATCCTCCGTCCTGGCTGGCCTTCAAAGACACACTCATACAGGAGCTCAGAGAGCTTGGCATCCACATCATAGGGGGCATCAAACAAGAGACCACCTGAAGTTGGACATGAGGTGAAAGAGAGAGAGAGAGAGATGAATAATTACAATTGAAACATAATATTTACACAAAACACAGCATAACAACAAGGAAACACACACACTCAACAAAAAGAACCTTGAAAGACAAAAGAGACAAGCAAGAGAATACATACGGGAGAGAGAGAGGAGGAAGAAGCAGGTGAGAATGATAGACATGAAGGAGATGTGAAGAGGTGATTTATGAGAGGTTGCAAGAAAGGGTAAGAGAGAGAAGGTGGAATGAAAGCAAGAGAAACAGAGAAAAAACATAGCAAAAGAAAAGATAAACGGAGAGGGATATGGAGAGAGATAGAGCGAGGGAGAGAGAGAGAGAGAGAGAGAGAGAGAGAGAGAGAGAGAGAGAGAGAGGGAGAGAGAGAGAGAGAGAGAGAGAGAGAGAGAGAGAGAGAGGGGGGGGGCAGAGACAGCATACACCCTATCTGTGATGACATTGACGACATGTATGTATTCCCAAAGTGTGGGAAAGTAGAGCGGGGGTCCACAAAACTTGAGCTTGTACATTCAAGTCGTTTTGCAGACTGTCCACATTCCACATATGGTATTGAAATAACAGGAAATGTGTAATATTCATTAACATCAGACCCCAGACAAGGAGACATTGTTAGGCTTCAGGGAAGCACAGATCAAGCAGTATCTTCATCATGTTTGGTGCTCCTTCAGCACTTGAGTAAGCTGTTCAGTTAAACTTGGACGAGATGAGGAGGGTACCCATACAACATTTGGCAAAGACTCTCTGCTGAGAGATGTTAATACATCTCTGTTGCAGTGATTCAACAATAAACTGAATGTTGTTTATACCTTCTATATTTGTTCTTTCATTTTGTATTCTTCTCCTCTTTCACCTTCACCCTCCATCTTTTCTTCTTCTCCCACTGATTTCCTTTTTCTTCTTCTTTTCCTTTTGTTTTCTTCTTCTTTGAAGTTCTCACCTTCCCCTTTTTTGGTTTCCTCCTTTCCCCTTCTCTTCCCGACCACTCTGATAAAATAGAATCTGCCATGTTTTGACAAAGCTTGTAACTCCAAAAAATGTGACACAATGATGCATGCAATAATAACAGTCATCATTCATTAGCACCTCTGGCTGGGGGCTAAGACAAAGAATAAGAGAGATATCAGGAGAGAGTGACCGACTTAAGGGATTCACATTCCAGTCATAACAAGGGATGTACTCATCACAAATGAAGATACTCATCTCCATGGCGATCAAGGCCAGTTCATGATTGGGTCCTGGGCATCAGGGCCTGTTCACATCATTCCACCAAATGACAAACCCATATAAGTCCAAAATCATCCAAGATTAGAGGGTTACACAATTTAAACCATCAACTGGGTGTTGAAGCTTAAGCAATGAGCAGTATGGGGACAGGTCGCTTTTATATGCCCTCAAGTGTGTACATTATGTTTTTGCATGAAATGTCTGATTCATCAAAGACTTACTAAAAGAAGCCTTTATCCATTTTAACCAGAACATTGAGTCACGCGATGATACAATTTCACTTTGATCAAAGGTCAGTTTGTCCCTCATTTCTTGTCCAATTTTGCTCAAATGTTAACTAATCTGTTCCTCTGACATTGAGACTTTTTTTCTTCCAAAAACAACTTCCTACATAAGGTATCTGTTCCTTTAACATTTCCCTGGCAGAGACCATGTGCACATCTACCCTGGAGCAACAAAGTCCAGGGTTTGGCCTTGGCCATGGACTGTAAGGGTCAAGACGTGCTCTGTAGACTCAGTCTTTAATTTATCCAGTAGGGCCAACTTAATAGGCAGGGGTCAG
>CAVLGW020000117.1:42497-44058 GCA_963669155.1 Arbacia lixula
AGGAAATTTACTTCATTAAGGATTTAGTGTTTCAAGGACTGATGAGACCAGTGGAACATTTTCAGAACTTGGGGATTAACTGTGACGATTTACTTTTAATTAATGATATATTTAAAGTGATACAAGAAGTTTTAAAAGATGACACGGTTGTGGTTAAATTTCACGAGGTTGATATAGCGAATTTTGATATAAGATTAAATATTTCCGAACAAAACGTAATGTTTAGAGACATAAAATCCAGAAAGGTATATGATTACTTGGTTAAAGAATTAAGAAAATTATTTGTATTGCAGATTAGTGATAACCAAACTGTTTTCCAGTTTACTGAAAAGCAAATTACGGAGACATATAGTGGTTTGAGAAGCATGACTCTCATTAGGAAACACAGGGAATTTCAATATAAATTATTACATAGAGCTATATATACGAAAGAGCAGCTCTCAAAATTTGGTTTTGTAACAGATAATCTGTGCTCGTTTTGTCACCAGGAAGTTGAGACATATATCCATGTGTTTTTAAACTGCCCAAAAGTTAAGGAAGTTTGGCAAATTGTGATTCAGTTGTTTGAATTAACAGAAGTTGCAACTTTGGAATGGAAGGATATATTCGTCGGTCTTCCAGGTAAATCTATAAGAATAAAATTTGTTAATACGCTGATAGTTATGGTAAAATATATTATATTTAAATCTAGAACAGGATCTACTCTTCCCTCATCAAGGAAAATACAACGGGATATTTTGAACTATAGAGAGGAGGAAAAGAAATTAGCCATTAAAAGGGGTAAATTGGGACTACATTTGCAAAAGTGGGAATATATTGACAGGGTAATTTAATAGACTATGTAGGTTGTTTTATGTAATAACATGTATAATTGTTTACAACAACAGAATAACGGGAAAGGTTATTTTAATAGACACTATGAGATATTTATGTAACATATGATTATTTACAAAAAATATAATTGGAAAGGTTATAGGATACTTCTTTGGTAGGTTATGGAAAGTTTTTTTTAAAACTATGACAGTTGTGAACGCGGGAGTGAAGAGGGGAGCGTGAGCAGGTTGGGGAAGGTAAGGGTGGGGGTTGAAGTGGGAGGGTTAAAAGGAAGGGGGTATAGATGTAGAAGTTAGTGGTTTTTTTTTTTTTTGTTTTTTTTTTTGTTTTTTGTTTTTTGGGTATATAGCGAATTTAAGGGAATGGTAGTTTAAGCGGTTCTGTATATGGTTGGGGTGGGTTGGTGTCAGGGGCTTGGGGGGGGGGGGGTGGCTGTCCAGATGGGAGTTAGGAATGGTTAGGACTAATTTTAGGGGTGTATTATAGGTTGGGGGATTAGTGGACTTGTTTATTTAAAACTTGATTCCGGAAGCTATTCGTTCAGTTTATTTGATTAAACATCGTTACATGATTATAACAATTGAGTAATTATATTTAATATTCTCAGCTATTTTATTGTAATTAATTTGTACTTACAAATGCATATATATATAATTTGCATGATTGTTTTGTTTAATTTGTGTTAATATATTTAAACTGATTGTATGAATCTAATTTGTATTATTAT
>CAVLGW020000118.1:0-2500 GCA_963669155.1 Arbacia lixula
CACATTTATAACGCGCCTAATACTATGTTTCTAGGCGTTGTGTTGCTGCTGTCCCCGCAGTCATTAAGTGAAGTTCTATCCTTATACCAAATGGAAAGCTGGGACAGCAGCACCACAATTAAATTGAAAGGGGGCGAGGGGATATTTGGGGGTAATATGAAGAGCAATGAAGGCTCAGGAAGTCACTTAAAATTAAATACCTAATATTTGATATTCGACTATGTTAATGAATTAATGCTTGTAGGCTACCATGCAAGAATCAAAATGAAAAGGATTTTGTCTACCTCAACGAATTTCAAGTTCAGCGTGAAACGATGAGGAATATTCTTTCCCAAAAGAGGTAATCATACCAAAAATTGGGTCGAGTTGAGATGGTTGTTCGTGACAAAAACGACAAAGTCAAGATCATCATTCCAACTCATAATGCATTATAGGAGCGTTTTTTTTCTCTTCCCTCAACATTTCTTTTGGTCGAGAGGCATATCTTCATGTGCGATGCATTAAGAGGTTCCCTTTCTGTCCAAGAAGGCAGCTTCGATCCCTTTTTACAGACTTTACTCAGCTTAGTTTTCAATTTCCAGCTGGATTTGGGAGGAAAGAGGAACTTGAGCCTGTACACACGCACGGTACTGTCAAGGCCGCGGCATGTCGAGTAACGCGAAAAGAAAGGGGTGGGACTGGAAACAAAATATGTATGTGTATTTTAAAGAGATAGTCCGCCCTAAAATGTAGTTGGTTTTGATAATAGCAGAAACATAAAGGAAACATATCAGTGAAGGTTTGGCGAAAATTGGTCGAAAGATACGAAAGATAGAATTGTTTAAAGTTTTGACTTTGTGACGTCACGTGCGAGGTGCTCTCCCATGTTGTGTACTACTTTTTCCATAAATTGCCTTTTTTCTGTTCTTTGATCAAGTAATACATTATTTTCATAACGGTTTGTGTGTAAAAACATGTGCCTAATGATATATTAAAGGCACAGCTTAAATGGTAACTATCCTTTTTAAAAATTGACATTTTCAAAACATATTGTACATAGCATATTTATGGGAAAGAACCTCGCAGAACCTTGAAGATGCAAAATAAAACCATTAAAATCTTATAACTGTCTTTTCCATTGACCGATTTTCGTCAAAACTTCACTAATATGTTTCTGTCATGTTTCTGATTTTATTAAAACCAACATAACTTCGGGGTGAACTATCCCTTTAAGTGTAGGTGTAGTTGTCCCCTTTCTTTCCTTATCAACAATTTTGCCTCCTAATCTGTTAGTGCTATGATTTCTCACAACATTTCAATATAATTCTATGCTTAATATTGGTATTGTTATCATCTTCTAAAATTTCTCATAAGCATCATCACGTGACATCAGTGTGAAAGAGTCGTTAATTTAATGATGAGATCTTCGGTTATTATTGTCAATGACTATCAATAAGTCTACACATCCATTGAATTATTAATTCGATCAATCCTCGGCAACGGCAAGAGGTAGGCAGGGGTTGAACCCCCCCCCCCCCCCCCGCCCACCCAAACACATACATACAAAAACTACTAATCGTGCTCAAACTTTCAATCTTATCCTGATCCGTGAATATGTGTAGTAGAGCTCGTGTGACGCTGGGCAAAATGATTTTGTTCATTTTGGCTCGTATGACGTACTTGTTACGATGCGTGATGTAACAAGGGTGTTGTGTGTGTTTGTATGATGTGTGTGTGTGTGTGTGTGTGTGTGTGTGTGTGTGTGTGTATGTGTGTGCATGTGTGTGTGTGTGTTTAGGGGGGGGGGGTTGATATGGAGGGGTGCACTGTATGACTGTAATATCATTAGCATACTCTAATTTTTATGATGTGTTTTCGACAATAACGTCAACATCTGTCATATGATTTTGGTGAGTCCATAGAATCATCACTTGTTTTTGGCCTACCCGTGTTATTTTTCATAACGGTAGGTTTGGTAACCATGGTAATAAGTGTATTTTGTTTTTAAAGAGCGCGTGCATCACTTGCTTCGACGCTCACATGATATCCTCTGTGTCGACGTAATGTAAAACCGAAGAAGAAAGTCTGAAGTGGTGGGTATGGAGATGTAAAGTTTCTCGACGCGAGATGGCAGTATAAATATTTCCTAAAAAATGTTTATTTATTCCTGAGGTATAGTTCGCATAATTCTGTCCGTATGGTTACAAGTAAAAATCATGAAAATGGATTGATTAGATGAATGGCTAATTCAAAGAAGGAATGGTTGAATGAAAAATGTAATATTTATTGATTAAATAATAATTGATGAATCCATAAATGCGTATGTGAACGTATGGATGAATCAAATCAGGAAAAATGAATTAATGAAAGATGGATGGAAAAATCAAAAGCCCACTTTGATGAAATGAAGACTATGATAACAAATGGATTGACCAAAATACAATCTATGATAGTTCTATTACTATTGCTCATAATATAGATTGGGCTATTTTAATGAATAATTGTGGAGATTTTGATTTAC
>CAVLGW020000118.1:5000-22417 GCA_963669155.1 Arbacia lixula
AATCCTCTCCACAACGAGTATACAATACGCGTGTATCATTAACCAAGTGTCTCTTTAACTAACATACTGTCATCAAACCCCGCATTATCAGACTTTTAAAAGCCTACGTTGTTCGATTTAACACGAATTAGCTGAAAGATGACAACGGTAACCCCCCCCCCCCACACACACACACACACACACATCCCCACCCTCTCCACTTCCCTCCCCTCCCCGGTATCGTCTTAACTAACATTTTAGTATTATGAGCCGCATATTCGGGTTTAAATAGGCATACACCGTTCGATTTTATACGAAGCAGCTGAAAAATGACAACGACCACTACCCCGCCCGTCCCTACACCCCAATATTGTATATACATACCACGTAACATAGTTATTTTATTGAAACCAACTTACTTTCAGGGTAAACTATCCATTTAACAGGCACTTTAATATCACAATTCGTACATTGGGACTAAAATAGGTGTACGTACATGACGTAGTTCGATTTCAAGAGATAGTTCACCCTGAAATTAGGTTGGCTTAAAAAAAAACAGACACTCGAAAGAAACATATTAGTAAAGATTTTATGAAAATCCTTTGAAGGATTAAAAAGTTATGATCTTGTAAAGTTTTGATTTTGCGACGTCACGTGCGAGGTGCTCTCCCGTTATGTTGTGTACAATTCTTTTCGAAAATGTACATTTTCTAAAAAAAAAAATGTGTCCTTTTACCTATATATGCATTTGTTACATCATTAGAAATACGTGTTTACCCACATACCCGTATGAAAAAAAAAATCATTCCGTTATCAGAAACAGAAGAAGAGCAAATTATGTCATATACTGTACATAACTTTATGGGAGAGCACTTCGCACGTGACGTCACAAAACTACCTTCTCCCAAATACTCTATTAACTTAACTAAAATCACCTTAATTGACAAATTAACTGAGACTACACTGGCCGCTATCCATCCCTCCCTTCACCCCAATACTAATACTATTAGTAATAATCATTATTATTGCCTGAACTACAATTTAGTATCATAGCCCGCATATTCAGACTAAAATAGGCATACCTTGTTCGATTTAACACAAATTAGCTGAAAGCTTACAATGGCCAAAGGCGTCTGTGGTTTAGAATCTATATTGGTTAATAGACCATTGGCCATAAACAGGATCTGTCCCGAAAAGATTGTTTGACTGCGGTGAGTGTGTGAGATGGGGGCTCTAATTTCAGAAGGAGGTTTTCCCAATTGCCCTCCAGGATACGAGACTTGTTCATAATTTCCGACACCTATTATGGATTATAATACACACATCCGCACCCCAGCCTTGCTCTGCCTAGTCTTTGTTCCAGGCGACGAGGGTGTGAATAAACGGCAAATTGATACGCGTTGTGGGTTGGGGGATAGGTTAGGGGAGGGGCCGAGTTTAAAGCATCCGCCCCTCCCTCTATGGTAAGACGTTGGTTAGGGGGAAAAAAAGGGGGGGGGGGGCTGGAATTAATTTGGGAAGCCCCAAGAATCTAACAGCACTCGTACACCTTCGGATGTGATCAAGCGGTAACAGGAAACCATCATTGGGTTTTCATTTAACCCTTAAAACACTAAGTGTGATACATGTATTAGGTTGGACGCAACAAGTTCTACGTACATTCGGCAGCCCAATACCATAAACAGTTACAACCAGTTTTTGACCAATCATAATCAATATACCTTACGGTAATCCAGTTGGCTATGTTGGTTATGGCCCCACTCTAATCGTTACTTATTTTGAATAGTAAACTACCGCCTGACCGCCATGACAGCTGAAAAGGTCAACATTCATTGGCCGTTTCTATGGTATCTACAATTAAGAGTAAGTCACAGTATGGTCCAGCACTTCAATTGGCTCAGGTTCGATATTTATGATTCATTGATTGTGAGAAATGTTTTGATTTATGATAAGGAGGAGACGAACAATGTTGATGCCCAGAGAGGGGTACTTCATCGATGGTACGAATGTGTGTGCATGTGTGTGTGTGTGGGGGGGGGGGCAGATATAAGAAGTCCCCCTGCCTGTATCATCTCCCTTTCCCGGTGATATGCACGGGCCGAGAGAGAGGGAGAGAGAGAGAGAGAGAGAGAGAGAGAGAGAGAGAGAGAGAGAGAGAGAGATGAGAGAGAGAGACATATACACAAACAGATAGAGGTTTGACCTCGATTTATGTCTGCTGGATTGTCATCACACGCTAATCCCAGTCACGAGGGAGACTCGGAGCAGATCTCAAAAAACAAGATTCATATCTCCCTCCCTCTCACTCTCTCTCTCTCTCTCTCTCTCTCTCTCTCTCTCTCTCTCTCTCTCTCTCTCTCTCAATCTCTCTCTCTCTCTCTCTCTCTCTCTCTCCCTCTCTTTCTCTCTCTTTCTCTATCTTTCTTTCTCTCGCTATTCTCACCCCTCTTCGCTCCCTGCTCATCTTTAGATCTGCATCCACAGTCAGAGTCACTCTTCTCCTCCTCTCTATTTAATTAAAAAAAATATACATATCTTTGCATCACCCCCTCCGTCTCTCTCTTCTTTTTTTTTCTTTCTCTGTATTATTCTTTCTAACTATCTATACATTTATCCATATTCTATCTTTCCTGTAAGTTTTCTTTCTTTTTCTTCTCATTTAATTGATTCATTCATTACCATGCAGGCAATACTCCATTGTGTTTTTTCCTTTATTGCCACAATCTAGCAATATTTACGAATGACAGAAAAAATACTGTGGTCATTGGGAAAAAGACATTTAAAGTTTTTACGTGAGAAATGTGTCTCCTCTTGATCTCTTTATTATGAATAATGAAAGTTGATTTATAGGTTAAGCAGCACCTAATTATTTTATGATTTGAAAATAATAAATATCAGAAATTGTTGACAGGCGAAGAGCTTCTTATCTATATCATCATATACGTTTGAAGAACCAATATTTGCAACCGAAAAGAAAAAGAAATTCATCTGGAGGGTCTGAGCCGCCTTTAAGACGCGCCTTTAAGATGCGGCGGCAGTATGAATGACATCACGTGACCAGTATATGACACACCTCCCTCTGGGAATAGGGCGGATACGGAGGGGGGTCTAACACGCATCCCATCTAGACTCTCGCCAAAGCTTCGTGATTGGCAGAGCTTGATTCATAAACCTAGTCAAACCACCCCGTTCGAGTAATGCCCCCCCCCCCCCAACACACACGCACACAAACCAATGATCTTTATTTTTGATTCCATAAACAAATACAATTCGTACAATCTTTTTGAATGTTTTAACAAAAACAAACAGAACAATCATATAATGTATTTGAATTTAAGTAAAAATCAAGATAAATTAAGAAGAAATAATTTACATAATTGAACACACACAAACACACACACACACACACACACAAACACCTCCGGTCTAGAAGAGCATATTAATAAGGGCTTAGGTTTAGGGTTGTGACACGTACGGTTCGTGCCTAAAGCAATGATTGATATATTCATGAACGATCTGTGTTCATGCAAGTCAAAAATATAATTTGAGGGTAGAAGCAATGAAAGCTATATAAAACAAGTGAATTCTTACCTATGTGTTTGTTAATAAATCTATGCATGTTTTAAACTTGATATTGATTCCCCAATTCATTGATTATTCATCATGATCTTATTCGGTATATTAAAACAATAGATACTGCTCTGATATTCGGGACGTGGTTAAACTATGGGCACGCAGGGATCTCAAAACAATATATCTGCGGCCTCGTGATAATAGCATTGTTTTGGGATCACTTAAGTGTCTATAACCATGTAACTTAGAGCAGAGTGTAATTATTTGTATGATAGAAGTCAGTCAAGCGAGCAAGCATGGTTTTGTTCTTATTCGATACGTCAGTGTATCATCCATCAATTGTATAGACGGAACTTTTGGTTTTTAATCTTTAGAGGTAGGAAATAACACAAACAACATCCGCTCCATTCTTGAAGTCTCTAAACTATCAATGATGTCTCAAGAAGAGGACATGTCTGAAGGGCCTTGAAGAGAGAGTCACAATGTCGTAAGTCAGAGCGTGTCTGTCATGGCGATAAGTGAGCTGGTGAGACATGTGGGAGGGATATTATGTAAACCGGCCCTAATCGAACTAATTAGCAACTCGTCGATGGTGGCCTTATACGGGTTGACAAAAGTACAATTGAGGACGTGGGTTTGTATGCGTGGGGCCAAGTAAGCGGGGGTCATACGCACACACACTCATTTAGAGTACTATTCGGAGGACATGGTGGGCATGGAATAGGGGTTGGGATGGTGGGGGTGGGGGGTGAAGACAGGATGTCACCCCCTCCCCCACCCCCATTACGTTATTCCCATTGGCGAAACACCCGTTCATCAATTGTTTACATTTCAGTTTGTTTGTGTACAGATGGACCGCATGCTGATCGACTTCCAAACGAATCACCTGTCTCACGTGCAATGTAGTGCTCGAACCCGCACCCGTTCATGAGGCGAACACTATACCACTAGGCCTCGGAAATATCCTCTCCTTCTCGCAAAGGTGTGGATAAAATGGGTTGCCCACGTCTACGTGTCGTCTCATTTTCATTTAGGGAGTGCCCTAATGTCTCAGCTATTAATTTATCCGGGTGCTCTCAGCCGCTTTCCTTTCTCTCTCAGAAGACAGTTCAACAGCGTGACGTTTCACGAGACATGCTCATTACCTCTACGTGAGGAAAGACGCCCACTATTAACACGTTCGATCCACGAGACAAGTCTATATCGATCAGACGAGGAAGAACCGTTGGTGTCCAAAGCAGTTTAGGAAAGGGGACAATTTCCAAAAAAGTAACATTATGATGGAAGAAACAACAAGAATAAAAGAAGGCCTTCTATTTTCTTCTGATCCTTTCAAGCGGGTTCTATGTTTTTTGCGGGAGCTGGTCGAGATAAAAGCTGATAGAAAAAATAATTCATTTATATGCGGTACACAAACTTACACAAACATGTACATGCACAATCATATATAGGATATATATACGTGAGTATAATATACGTATATGCACGCGCGCGCGCGCGTGTATGTGTGTGTGTTTGTATTTCTCTCTATATCTCTATAAATATATGTCTTTCTGTATGTTTGATTGACTGTGTTAGTTAAAGGGGGTACGATGTCATCCCATTTCACTCCATCCTGTTATGTGACGCCATTGCAAGGTTTCTCTACTTTTCTAGAGATGACATCAAATTTCACGCCAGCGCCATCGGATCTACTTCATCTAATTAGTTCCCCGCAATATCGAAGCCGTGATCGGTAGGAATCGTATTCAACATGTGGGGTATCACTCCACTCTCTCTCTCCCGTCAATTAACGCGATTCCGATATCCCCTGTCAGATTTCTGTATCGATCAGACAGCGGCGAGCGGGCGCTGGCAATCGAGATCTGTGACAGCTGAGATGCGCGCGCGTCTGTGCTCCGTGCGTCACCATGATCACCATTCCAATATGTTGGGCAAGACGGAACTTATTCATTCCCGTTTCCCCGCTCGACGTGCTCCCGCGCCAGGGCAGGCCTGTCGAAATTGGGACACATAGGCCAGAAACAAAGGAAAATTAAACCTACTTTTAATAATTTAAATCAAAGTTCTCCTCAATGTAATACCGTCGCACGCGCCGTCAAGACCACCTGCAAAGAAAGACCACCTATATATAAAAACCAAAATTGATGCATTTCTCGTTTCCATTCAGTAAAATCTCTTATTGCAACCTGTATCAAAGTAACCTGTTCAGAAAAGAACACCTGCTTATAAAGACCATATCTATTGTCCTTCTAGACAGTTCCCACTGTATTTCAAACCTTTAACACAAATTTTCATAATTGCGCTGATGCAATTACAGTGAGATAGGTCATGTAGGTCATGTACTCGTTTGATTTCAGGATTTTACATTACGGCGACATCGTTTTGGGAAGACTCCTTCTCACAATCTTGAACTCAAATAAGAATTGGACCCATAAGAATGACACAATAGTTTTACTTTCATGTTGAAACCTATCATCTTAATTCCATTACCCCACAATTCCTCTAACATCTTGAACATTTTCTCTGGCAGAAGGTCGATATTTCTTAAGAGGTTAGTTGATCATACGTCAACATTTTGTCATGTGTAATTACGTCGAATGATGAGCTTGTTACGGTGATTAGAGCTTAACAGCTCCGGACATCCATGGCACCAAGCCATAGTTGTGGTATTGTTGTACGTGCTCGTTTAACTATCACCTGTCTTTCTCTGTGTGTACAGTCAGCGATAAGGTTTGTATTCTCGAACGAGTACTGAGTTAAGCCCTTCTCTGCCAGACGAACCGCTGCTGGAGCAGAAAGAATATGGGAAGGAAAGCAATGATACTTGACGGTGACAATGACAATGATAATGATGACGGTGATGATGACGATGATGGCACCGGTGATAATTATGATAATGATGACGGTGATGACAGCGATGATAGTGATGATGATGATGAAGATGATGATGACATTTATGATGGTATTGATGATGACGATGATGGCAGGGATGATGGCCATGATCATGACGACGATGACAACGATGAGGATTATGATCATGATGATGACAATGATGACGGTGATGACAGTGATGATGGTGATGATGATGACGACATTCATGATGATTATGCTGATGGCGATGATGATGACAACAGTGATTATGGTGATGCCGACGTTGATGATGATGATAGTGATGAAGATGATGATGATGATGGTGACAACGATGATGACAAAGGTGATGATAATAATCATGATGATAATCAGATGATACCACCACCGCTATCACTATCAGCATTACCACCACCAGCACCACCACCTCTTCAAACGCTACTACTTCAAGTACCCCGATGACTTCTAATGCTTATTGAGTACCGACTTGGACGTCATATATTAAGAATGGTGCCAAGACGACGACACCACTTCGGTACTCTATATTTCTATTTCAATGATAGTGACAACATCAATAACATTGTTCCCATACACTACTCGTAACAACCCTTCCCCCCTGTATTAAACTAGATCTCATTCAGCCTTCCTTGAATATGTTAGAACATCTCTGTCAACATCTATTACGAATCTGTTCCATTTGAGGGAGGGAAAAGCTGGGGAGAATCGGAAGCCAGTAAGAATAGAAAAATCACCCTTTCGTCGGCCACGAACGAGGCAAGACTGAAACAAAAGAAGGGCGAACAAAGAGGGCAAGAGAGGTTTAAAGGGAATAACTTCAAGGTCTGTGTCAACTCCCCCGGCGACCACACAAGCCTTAAAATCAGCCGAAACCTGTCAACCATCTGTAATCGAACACCATTCGCTGATCCATATAACTTATAAAAAGACTGTATATAACGGGAAGCCGTATACGACGGTTTGTGGGTCAGCGAACGTTTTCGGCCGCGCACAATACTACACGCGTTGCACATGCATGTCCAAACTCGCTCATAATGCATCTGACAATGTACAACCAAGCAAACGTGCTACAAAAATGATGTCAATTTACTCATAAATGGTAACTTTCAGTTAACTTTAATTTCCCGTTTTCTAGTCTCCCGATTTTCCCAGGCCATAAATGCCGAAACGGAGTCCGAATACTGATTTTCTGCTCCGAAGCCAGGGCAGCGTGAGTGAGTTTGTGTCAAAAAATGAAAAATTAATCGGTCGTAATCGTTCACTTGGTCGGCGCGAAACGATTTCCATATGTGACGTCTAGAACGTGGGACTCCATGGGGAAAACAAAAAGGATTGCGCTTGTCCATTAAAAAAATGAAAGGAATGTCACAGATTAGGTTGTAACAGGGTGGCCGGAGGAGTACGATCTAGACCTTTGTACTTTTGGGTTGGTTCAAGGTGATTGCTGGTGACATTGACTCTAGGGTTAGGTGACAAGTATGGTTTTCAGAATGTAAACATTGGCAGTTATGTGCAGATGCAAGGAATCTCGTTCTCCATCGCTTGTTTGCACTATGCGTATGTGTGTGCCAGTTATGACTTTCTGCACAAGTAACGCACACGTTTCCCAAAAAGTACCCAACTGGGGCCCGTTGCATAAAACTTATCATTAATGGTAACTCTGCCATCAATGGTAACTACCATGGTAACATCGCGCAAGAGCCAATCATATTCAAGGTTTCTACAGAAGTTGCCATTGGTAGCAAAGTTACCATCAATGGTAAGTTTTATGCAACAGGACACTGGTGTCGTCCTATCCATTATTATGGAGATTACAATATCGTATCAAGTGAGGGTTTTACTGGTCCAACATTGTCTAGCGGGCTAGTGTCCGTCCAGGGACGTGTTATGGAAGGATATGAAGCAACCTATTTTCTTTGAACCCATGTGCCAAGCCGCTGAAAAGTTATAGTGTTCTCAACAGGTGCTGTTCAGGTGTTTGAACAATTTTGAACATGATTGCGTGGCAACGGCTTCTCAGAGAGAACAAAAGAAATGTACAGTCTCATTTCGCTTGTCCCGTTCTGTTAATGGTATTAATACTTCCATGAGCACAACAGGTATCAGCAAACACAAATAAACAAGTTTTTCAAGTAAAATATCTCTGCTGCACGCAAACACACACAAACGCCGTTAATGATAATACACAGCTTAATATATCATTTTGAGAGTGGTTGAATCCCCCAAATGCACAAGATGTCGGAAAGTGAAAAAATTGGTCAATTTTGTAAGTAATACAAAAAGCTTATATGTCCGATTTTTAATGATTCCTCAATACTTTTCGAAACAAAAGCAGGGTATTAGGATCTGTCATTATCTGCCGTTAACTTCCTTATAGTTTGCAAACGAATTTGTCAAAAACAAAACGTCTACAGACAAATGGGAAATTAAAGAAATTTCTTTTCAAGTTGACATAAGCTAAATGTCGGCTCGGCACATGGAACATCAAAGCATTGTCATGATTATGGAATTCTTTTGACATTCATGAGCACGCTTTAGAACCCGTACAGATGTTTGAATATATTATGCTCGAGTTTCTACTCCTTCCTAACACCTCCCTGGTCCGTCATTCCCAAAGAGAGGCCCCGCTATGATCACTGATGTTTGCTCTATCCACGTAGTTTAGAACTAGTTGTCTTGACAACATGCTCATATGACGTCACACTTCAATACTCCATATAACTGTTCATCTGGGCCCTGTTACATGAAACTTACCACCGATCGCAACGTTGCTATCAATGGCAACTTATATGATATGAATTTGATTGGCTGTTGAGTGGTGTTACCATGATCGTTACCATGGGTGACAGCGTTACCAGTAATGGTAAGTTTTAGGCTACGGGGCCCTGGAACACAAGGGTCCAAACAGAGCTATCGTCACTATACTGCTCGTGAATGCGAAACCGATTTCAAATTTTGCAACATACAATATTCGCCTAAGATAGTTTTCGTCTTCGTCTCGAAATAATTATCATTCACAAAAATAAAGGCTTTTTTAAAAGTTTCCAACTCAAGAGGGATTAGTAATTTTTAAACGGTGCTCACTCAACCAGAACAACGGGTTAGGTGTCGGGATAGGTGTTAGTGTGTCAAGCGATGGATGATTAACACTGGAAGAACATAAATTACGGACCAGAAATGGAATTCATTGAAAAATTATGTGATAGAATCCAACAAATCACACTTGTGACTTTTGAAAAGTGACAATTTTGCCTTTAATGAGTGCTCACTCATGCATGACTGAGTGGATTAATGTGATTTTCACACGGAAGTTAGTCAATAGGTGAAGAAACAAAAAAAAAAACCTCTTCAATAAAAAGTTATGTCATTTTGCTTAGCAGGGGGACTTACATTTTGTTGTTGTGTTTAAAACAATGATAATGTTGGCTCAGTCTCACGAGCACCATGAAGGAAAACAATATCAACGAACCGCGGAAGAGGTTTACGGTACACCATGTGTAAAGCCCTGGGGCCATATACTTGAAACCTTACTAAGCCTAGTTAGCTGCTAAGGTGCATTCAGCTGCATGCATTTCTAGTAACTAACTAGGATAGTAAGCTTTCATGAATATGGTCCCAGGACTTAACACATGGTGTAGCGTAAACGTCTAAATTCTCGATTGCTCATACCACCATGCAAACCTTCAAACATAATCTCACATCAATAAAGACAACAATATCAACAACGTTATCACCAAAAACAGCAACAGCTGCAACCGCTGTCATCGACCAGTTCGTAATTACACTATGGTCGTACAATCCACTATATAAATACTACGAGAAGGGCTGACTGGGATTTTTTTTCATGAAGATGTGTTATTTGGATGTTAAGGCATTTTTTCAGTGAGCACGGAACAGAAGCAGATGGTGGCACGTTCTTTCACTACCTGAATAGCTGTTGCCATATTTACATTCTAATTAATTGAAATGTGGTCGACTATCTAATGATATCCCATTTTACTCTGTAAGTAGTGAAATTGACCTAAGGTCATTTTCTACCAGCAATAATCTGTTCATGCGCAAATAGACCATTTTCGTTATGTATGCAAATTTTATGCACGTCGTTTAAGTAACATGTTACTTATGGTAACCCCAAGCTTGTCCGAGGTTTGTCCGAGTAG
This sequence comes from Arbacia lixula, assembly GCA_963669155.1. Taxonomy (NCBI): domain Eukaryota; kingdom Metazoa; phylum Echinodermata; class Echinoidea; order Arbacioida; family Arbaciidae; genus Arbacia; species Arbacia lixula. The sequence goes on from CAVLGW020000118.1 coordinate 15,602, forward strand.
GAACAACTAATAGATTCAGAGTGCGTTCCATCCATTCAAAATGAATCACGAAATCCAGGTGGATGTAATAATGTGTCACCAGGCAGGAAGGGGGAAAGTTGTGAATACATAACAAAAATGGATTGTTATTTCCATTACGAAGTGGCTTAATAGAGTATCGGAGTGATATTGTCACATGTTTCTGGTTCTGATAAATATTCCTCAAGTGAGAATTCCACTGGTCCGAGTTTGTCTAGCGGGCTAATGTCGGGTACTGTCAATTAGAGTCCCCCTTGAGATCACCGCTACTTGCTGTCCAGAGTTATGAACCAGTTGTCTTGACAACATGTTCATATGACGTCACACTTCGGTACTCTGTAGCAGCAAACTTATATCGGACGAGGAGTCTGTAATCTGTTTCGCTGAAGGATCACACAAATTGACATATTCCCATCAAGAACCATGACAACAGAGATGTTAGCAAGAACGGTTTGTGGATAATTAATTTTCTTGCGTGTTCGTCCCGTCACGGACGTCCGATGGTACGGAAATTGCCATCCCAGACCATCCGATAGATTTCCAACTGCAATTATCAGTGTCAACCATTAGGTTGTTTGTTATCTCAAGTTAGCCTAACTTACAAGTCCATTAGACATTTCTAATAAGCCCTTTATAGTCACAGGTTAAGTATGAAATCAAAACGGGTCTGGTAAAAGAAGACTAAACGGTGTACATATTTTCCATGGGACCGACTGGATGTGAATTAGACTTACTAGCACGAGACATGAATATCCCTATACAGTATGAGTTTAAATTAAAAATGGCTACGAGCCTCAATATGTTTTGCTTTTCGAATGCTCACATATTGACCTGGAATTTTTCTCAAAGTTGTTTTACTTGGGGTGCACTATACAGGATAGGCTCCCCATAGAAACCAATAGTAAATGTACATTACTAAATGGCTTGATTCAGACCTTCGCTTATTTTTTGTGTCTTCACAATCGGCCCGTCAAGAGAACATACGTAATTATGTTGTGTACAATTTTTTTTTTCTCGACAATGCGCAATGTGGATTTGATACATCATCTGAAATATGTTTTTACACACATACCTGTATGAGGAAAAACAATTCCGTTGTCAAAAAGAGCTAAAGAGCAATAATTATTCTGTACACAACACATGGGAGAGCACCTCGAACATGACATCACAAAATCTGAACTTAAAAATCTAATAACTTTGTTTTCTTTTGGCCGATTTTCGTCAAACCTTCATTAACATTTTTCTTTAAGTGTCTACTGTGAAGTGAAAAAGTACCCCTGTTTATGTTCATAGCGTAGCGTCCATGGTATACATTCTTGCAACGTCCCGTGTATTGCTCAGCGCTGCGCCGCTGGCCTTAAAGGGCATATACTATACTGGGAAGGCAAAAAAACACTTAAAAATGTAATTGTTAGCAATCTTCTTGTCAATGGTCTTAAATTCGTGTATTGTCTATTTTAGAAGCTTGCTGAAAGTTGTTTGCCCTCAAACGATCCACATATGGAGTAATTAATGATTACTGATTAATGATCCTCAAAATGTTCGGGCCGAACATTTTGAGGATTTGTGATTTAATCACTCATTACTCCAAATGTAGATCATTTGAGGGAAAATAACTTTCAGCAAGCTTCTAAAATAGACAATACATGAATTTAAGACCATTGGCAAGAAGATTGCTAACAATTACATTTTGAAGGCTTTTTTGCCTTCCCAGTACAGTATATACCCTTTAATGTGATGTGTGCTATTGCGTATTGCGGTCCCCGGTCTCTCGGCTACACGAACCGATTTATTTTGGACGATCCGTCCAACACTACTCCATATCTAGCAATCAAATATGATTCCGCTCAAAGTGAGTTTCCTATTCTTTAACGGGGGAATTTCTTACACATTTTTTTTCTTCCATTTTTGGTGGATTTGTAAAATTTCCTTTGTCTGCAAGAGGGCTATCCTGTTTTTGGAGTGCACTTGTTCGTGCTGTAAATAAATTCTTGATCATTATATTGCCGATCGTAACGAATTTCCAATGTTTTTGTTACGTTTTGGTAAGCTTCTGAATCTTACGAGACTCGGTAAAGGAAAAGTCCACCCTGAAGTTTAGTTGGCTTCTTTTTTTTTTTACAAAAGCAAAAGCGTTAAAAAAATATTGGTGAAGGTTTGACGAGATTCCGTCAAGCATAAGAAAGTTATGATTTGTTTTTAAAGTGTCGACTTTTAACTTCACGTGCGAGATGCTCTCCGAAATGTTCTATGCTGTATGACTCCATGAATTATTCTTCTCCTGTATTTTAATGAAAGAATACATCTATTTCATCGAGGTATGGGTGTAAAAACACATGTCTAATTATAAATAACACATACAGGTAAATCCCCCTTCTAATTGAGAAGCCGATTATATGATTACACAAAGGGTAAAAAAAGTGTGACGTCTTTTGTTGTTTTCTTACAAGAAAAATAAGCTATTCGGCACATTTAAAACAAATACGTTTTACATGTTTGAGTTCGTTTGAAAACTAACGTCGAATTCTAAGGCGAAGGTTTGTATTATTCTTTGCAGATTTTATGAATATTTTGAGAATGTATGGGATCAGTATCGATGACACTTAGTGTTGTTATTGTTATGGTCCCTGCCTCTCGTCCTTTCTTTACCCAGTTCTTCCCTTTCTGACTCTTCCTGCTCTCCCCTTCCGTCTCAATCTTCCTGCTCTTAGGAGGAGACTCCCCCCTCCCCCCCCCCCCCTGACTCACATCTAGACTAGGCCCTAGACTGTGGGATATCCCTTCTTTCCACACTGTACTAACACAAATACGTCTGGATACACACAGACTAACACTTCTCACCCCTCCTCCGTCACGCAGTTAGTAGTCTAGGTTCTAGCCGATTTTTTTTTCAGCACAAATTCGTGTTCAAAAAACATTTCTCCGGGCTGGCAATTCTCGGCGATATTGCAATCGCTCGATTCGTTGCGCTGAGTTCCGTTTCGGGCTGCAAAAAATGCGGCTAGAATCTAGATCGGGAAGATGGGAGAAGGGTAGTCTACTCATCCATACCTGGATGATTAAGAAGCACTCCGCACTCCGAAACCGATATGGCCGAGGGCTGAGGCTACCGCTAATCTTGGCCTGATCCTTGCATCACTCAGCGACCGCCTAACGGAAGATGAGTCTCGCGCAAGACCTCCTTTGTCAAAGCAATGTCAATACCACGTCGCTCAAGAGGCAGACGACACAACAAGAAGGAGAAGTTCCTCCAAGGTGTCTTCCCGCCTTGTCGGCAGTTCAGCAAGTTCATGGAAAAGAGGGAGAGAGAGAGAGGGAGAGAGAGAGAGAGAGAGAGAGAGAGAGAGAGAGAGAGAGAGAGAGAGAGAGAGAGAGAGAGATGGGAAGAGGGGGAGGGTGAAGAGAGAGGTAGGGGTAGTAAGGGATAAAGAGAGAGAGGGAGACAGAGAGACAGACAGACAGACAGACAGAGAGAGAGACAGACAGACAGACAGACAGACAGACAGACAGACAGACAGAGAGAGACAGAAACAGACAGAGAGACAGAGACAGAGAGACAGAGAGAGAGAGAGAGAGAGGCAGAGAGAGAGACAGAGAGAGACAAAGAGAGAGAGACAGGGAGACAGAGAGACAGAGAAAGTGAGAGGGAGACAGAGACAGACAGAAAGACAGAGACAGAGAGACAGAGAGACACACAGAGAGACAAAAGAGGGAGAGAGAGAGAGAGAGAGAATACCATTAATGCTTGACCATTCTTATATCTTCTCTTAGCCCGGTTTCCAGGTTGTTGAACATTCCATTTCAATCCGAAATACCACAAGCATACTTTCGAGTTTAATGTGCGTATAAACTAAAAATTACGTATGAGTAAGAACGGGTATATCATTAACTATTTTTGTTCATCTTTCAAACACATAAATTATCACGCACTTTATTCCATACTTCAACACTGGAAGATTATTTTTTTTTCTTTCGACAGCATAGGGTCATAACCTAATAGAACTTCTTTTGTTATTTGAGCAGGTCTCACGAGGCTTAATCTCATTAATTACTGTCTTTTAATTGTGTCTTCCTCCATAGTGACAGTTTTTTTTTTTTTTTGCATACACGCTCTATCCTCAACATGAATGGAAGTCCTTATTGTTGTTGTTTTTTTGTTTGGGGGGGGGGGGGGGAGGTCCTCTTCTTCTTCTTCATCATATTCTTATCTCCTTCATCATCATCATCATCATCATCATCATCATCATCATCATCATCATCATCATCATCATCACGATCCCCATCCTCATAATCATCACTACCATCGTCATCATCATCATCATCATCATCATCGTCGTCGTTTATCAATCTGATAATGTTAACTTTCGTTTTCTTTCGTAAAAAATCGGTTCTTAACATATTATGTCACCGTATGCCCAAATATGGATCCAAACCTTTCTATTTCCTTCGTACTCAATTAAAGAATATTGGTGAAGTAGCCTGTTTTGTCATTTAGCATGTTTAAACAGTGTATTCAGATATATACATCTGAACGAAATAAGGAAAGAAACAAGGGCATAAGACACTAATATCCTTGCGGAGACATAATCAACAATTTACTCAAACATATCAACGAAATGAAGTTTAGCATTGTTTTAGACTTTTCATGATGCGTGTCTGCATCTTTATTTCATGTTGGTGCGAAAACAGGAAACATTCGGCGGGAGTATAAAGAACATTTTGCAACAGGTGCATGTCTGCGGCGCTATATTTGAGAAAGATATGTGCGCTTCCCCGCTGCTCGAACCGCTGACCTGCAACCTCGCATGACCCAGCTAGCCACAGGACCTCGCCGGAACACCACGGCGGCTCTTTACGGAAAACGATTTAAACATAGAACTCAGACCACACACACCGCAGTCGTGTCATTTACTGACAATACGAAAATAACAATGTTACAATAAGATGGATACACAAGACTCACGTCATGTGTTTTTTTGGTTGAAATTTGATAGGGTTTCTACCGGGTGTTATTTGTAATATATTGGGTTAGAAACATTAATAGTTGAGACTGAATTGTACCAGACGACAATGTTTTTCTCGAAACATTTGAAGAAAAGCGTTTTCCTTGTCTTACCGAACTTTTCTTCATTACAGTGGGTGACAAATGATAAAAAAAGATAGAAAGAGAGAGAAAGAGGGAGGGAGAGGGAGGGAGAGAGAGAGAGAGAGAGAGAGAGAGAGAGAGAGAGAGAGAGAGAGAAAAAGAGAGATAAAGAGAGGGAGAGAGAGAGAGAGAGAGAGAGAGAGAAGGGGGGTGTAGTTCGAGAGAGAAAACTCATTGTCGCGATAGCGTCTGTTACCATGGCAATTTGTGACGGGTTCCTCTCCTTGCAATCAGAAGACACATCTACAGAAAAGCACCTACCTTAGTCCTCATGATCTATTTCTCAGCAGTCACTCACAACGTCTAAATTCATCTCAAGATAGCTTTACAAGACACTCGCCATCGCGTATGACAGAGAGGGGGAAATGTGAGAGGGAAAGTTCGTTACACTGGGAGTTCCCCCATCCCGTCCCTATTGATTACGTAATGCAGGTACTTCTAGAATGTCTGTCAGAACTTCATGAAATGTTCGTTTTCGTGGCGCCGTTCACCACGCACCCCTCCCCCTTTCCCCTCAAAGGTCTGTCAATCTTTTTGTCTGTCTCTGTTTCTCCCTGTCTTCCGTTGTATCTCCTTCTCTCCTCCCTCGCCCGATATATCTAGCTATCTCTATTGTGTTTGTGGCACTCGGTATCTCCCTAGAAAAGTATCTATCTATATTCCTTTCCTGCTGTATATCTAAGTCTGTCTGTCTATCTCTGTCTATGTCTCGCCCCCCCCCCTCTCTCTCTCTCTCTCTCTCTCTCTCTCTCTCTCTCTCTCTCTCTCTCTCTCACCCTCTCTCCCTCTCTGTATACCCCCTTTCCCATCTGTCCATCTCTTCACATACCTCCCATGCTCTTCACTACCCCCCCCCCCTCCATCAAACTTCCCCTCTCCTACTTTATTGTCTCCCTTCCTCCTAAAAAAAAGTCTTCCGAAGTCTAGTCTCTTACCATCCTCTGTCAGCGGGTCGTAACATGACGACGTATATCCGTTCCTCATCATGCTTTGTCTTTTTGTCTTTCCCTCTCGCGACTCCCTGGTCGTTAAACGACAACTGACGAATTAAGACTTGGCTCGCCCGCTGCACGCCGCGAAGTGTTTCTTCGAAAAGTTTAAGGCCGATCGGCAAAGTCAGGAGAAGATAATAATGACGAGAGGGAGAGAAAGGGAGAGAGAGAGAGAGGGAGATAGAGAGGGAGAGAGAGAGAGAGAGAGAGAGAGAGAGAGAGGAGGGGGTGGAGAGAGGGAGAGGGAGAGGGAGAGGGAGAGGGAGAGGGACTGAAATAGATAATGAAAAACAGAGAGGGTAGGTAGAAAATAGCAAAACGGAAAATAAAAAAGCAGAAGTGAAGAAACAAAACAAACTAACCACACGGATCTATGGATACGGCGTCATATTCCCATGGTAACCATCCAGGTATAGCGTCCTGCAAAAACTGCTGCAAGGGATTGCTCTATAAACTTTCAAGGTAAGAACAAACAATGTTGAGAACTTCAAACATGCTTTTTTAAGACAACCTCCCCCCCCCCCCCCCAACACACACACACACACACAAGACGGACATATGCAGCATAAACCTCCACTCATATACATCCGTAAACACACATTAAAATACACATAAAAATTTGCGCACATACATGCACACACACATGCACATATCTCTACT
>CAVLGW020000118.1:22617-35117 GCA_963669155.1 Arbacia lixula
TCTCTCTCTCTCTCTCTCTCTCTCTCTCTCTCCCTCTCTCTCTCTCCCTCTTTTCCATGAACTTGCTGAACTGCCGACAAGGCGGGAAGACACCTTGGAGGAATATCTCCTTCTTGTTGTGTCGTCTGCCTCTTGAGCGACGTGGTATTGACATTGCTTTGACAAAGGAGGTCTTGCGCGAGACTCATCTTCCGTTAGGCGGTCGCTGAGTGATGCAAGGATCAGGCCAAGATTAGCGGTAGCCTCAGCCCTCGGCCATATCGGTTTCGGAGTGCGGAGTGCTTCTTAATCATCCAGGTATGGATGAGTAGACTACCCTTCTCCCATCTTCCCGATCTAGGTTCTAGCCGCATTTTTTGCAGCCCGAAACGGAACTCAGCGCAACGAATCGAGCGATTGCAATATCGCCGAGAATTGCCAGCCCGGAGAAATGTTTTTTGAACACGAATTTGTGCTGAAAAAAAAAAATCGGCTAGAACCTAGACTACTAACTGCGTGACGGAGGAGGGGTGAGAAGTGTTAGTCTGTGTGTATCCAGACGTATTTGTGTTAGTACAGTGTGGAAAGAAGGGATATCCCACAGTCTAGGGCCTAGTCTAGATGTGAGTCAGGGGGGGGGGGGGGGGGGAGTCTCCTCCTAAGAGCAGGAAGAGTGAGACGGAAGGAGAGAGCAGGAAGAGTGAGACTGGGAAGAACTGGGTACAGAAAGGACGAGAGGCAGGGACCATAACAATAACAACACTAAGTGTCATCGATACTGATCCCATACATTCTCAAAATATTCATAAAATCTGCAAAGAATAATACAAACCTTCGCCTTAGAATTCGACTTTCGTTAGTTTTCAAACGATCTCAAACATGTAAAACGTATTTATTTTAAATGTGCCGAATAGTTGATTTTTCTCGCAGAAAAACAACAAAAGACGTCACACTTTTTTACTCTTTGTGTAATAATATAATCGGCTTCTCAATTAGAAGGGGGGATTTACCTGTATATGTTATTTATAATTAGACACGTGTTCTACACCCATACCTCGATGAAATAGATGTATTCTTTCATTAAAATACAGGAAAAGAATAATTCGTGAAATCATACAGCATAGAACATTTCGGAGAGCATCTCGCACGTGAAGTTACAAAATCGACACTTTAAAAACAAATCATAACTTTCTTATGCTTGACGGAATCTCATCAAACCTTCACCAATATTTTTTAATGCTTTTGCTTTTGTCAAACAAAACAGAAGCCAACTGAACTTCAGGGTGGACTTTTCCTTTACCGAGTCTCGCAAGATTCAGAAGCTTACCAAAACGTAACAAAAACATTGGAAAATCGTTACGATCGGCAATATAATGATCAAGAATTTATTTACAGCACGATCAAGTGCACTCTAAAAACAGGATAGCCCTATTGCAGATAAAGGAAATTTTAAAAATCCACCAAAAAATGGAAGAAAAAAAATGTGTAAGAAATTCCCCCATTATAGAATAGGAAACTCTTTGAGCGGAATCATATTGATTGCTAGATATGGAGTAGTGTTGGACGGATCGTCCAAAGTATATCGGTTCGTGTAGTCGAGAAACCGGGGACCGCAATACGCAATAGCACACATCACGGTTATACAGACCACACAGTGATGCGTTGAGGCCAGCGGCGCATGCAGCGCTGAGCAATACACGGGACGTTGCAAGAATGTATACCATGGACGCTACGCTATGAACATAAACAGGGGTACTTTTTCGCTTCACAGTAGACACTTGACGGTAGAAACATGTTAATGAAGGTTTGACGAAAATCGGTCAAAGGAAACAAAGTTATTAGATGTTTAAGTTTTGATTTTGTGATGTCATGTTCGAGGTGCTCTCCCATATGTTGTTTACAGAATAATTCCGTATATTGCTCTTTAACTCTTTTTGACAACGGAATTGTTTTTCTTCATCCAGGTATGTGTGTAAAAACAAATTTCAAATGACGTATCAAATACACAGGTAAAATGCGCATTGTCGAGAAAAAAATTTGTACACAGCATAATTACGTATGTTCTCTTGACGGGCCGATTGTGAAGAGACAAAAAATAAGCGAAGTCCTGAATCAAGCCATTTAGTAATGTACATTTACCATTGGTTTCTATGGGGAGCACATCATGTGTAGTGCACCCCAAGTAAAACAACTTTGAGAAAAAAAATCCAGGTCAATATGTGAGCATTCGAAAAGCAAAACATATTGAGGCTCTTACCCATTTTGATTTAAACTCATATAGGGATATTCATGTCTCGTGCTAGTAAGACTAATTCACATCCAGTCCGTCCCATGGAAGATATGTACACCGTTTAGTATTCTTTTACCAGACCCGTTTGAATTTCATACTTAACCTGTGACTATAAAGGGCCTTTTAGAAATGTCTAATGGCCTTGTAAGTTAGGTTAACTTGAGATAACAAACAACCTAATGGTTGACACTGATAATTGCAGTTGAAAATCTATCGGATGGTCTGGGATGGCAATTTCCGTACCATCGGACGTCCGTGACGGGACGAACACGCAAGAAAATTAATTATCCACAAACCGTTCTTGCTAACATCTCTGTTGTCATGGTTCTTGATGGGAATACGTCAATTTGATCCTTCATCGAGACAGATTGCAGACTCCTCGTCCGATATAAGTTTGCTGCTACAGAGAACCGAAGTGTGACGTCATATTAGCATGTTGTCAAGACAACTGGTTCATAACTCTGGACAGCAAGTAACGGGGACTCTAATTGAGAGTACCCGACATTAGCCCGCTAGACAACCTCGGACCAGTGGAATTCTTACTTGAGGAATATTTATCAGAACATGAAACATGTGACGATGTCACTCTATACTCTATACTCTATTAAGCCACTTCGTAATGGAAATAACAAGCCATTTTCGTAATGTATTCACAAAAAAGTAAGTCCCCCTGATTGTTTCTTCACCTATTGACTAACTTTCGTGTGAACATCACATTAATCCACTCAGTCATGCATGAGTGAGCACACATTAAAGGCAAAATTATCACTTTTCAAAAGTCACAAGTGCAATTTTTGGATTCTATCATATAATTTTTCAATGAATTCCATTTCCGGTGCATAATTTATGTCCTTTCATTGTTAATCATCCATTTCTCGACACACTAACACCGATCCCGACACTTAACCCATTGTTCTGGTTGAGTGAGCACCGTTTAAAAATTACTAATCCCTCTTGAGTTTGAAACTTTTAAAAACCCTTTATTTTTGTGAAAATATAAAACTCTGGATATTTTGACAAAGATGTAACATGACCTGTTATATAAACATAATTAGAAGTCATTTTCGTGTCGTGCCAAAATGTACTGTTAAAACAGCGTAAACACTTACCTTTGTGACTTTTGAAAAGTCACTGTTTTGCCTTTAGCGTTTGCTCACTCATGCATGACTAGACCGACCAATATCATTTTCACATGAAAGTTAGCCAATGAGTGTAGCAACGCCCCAAATTATTTTGTTCATAACCTCCTGGTTAAAAAGTTATGCGGTTGAGAAAAAGGTGGGATTTACTTTTTTGTTGTGTTTAGTTTATTAATTATTTCTATTACTTTGTAACAAACTTCAAAGAACTAGAACCATTTACGTTGTTTACTACTCAATGTAATTCATGATTATATTCATGATTTTGTTTTTTTGAAATATGATAATTCATATTAAATAGAAAGAATGACATTTAACGAAGCAAAACAAAAGGTTGAATTTCGAGATCAAAATCAAACAGAGGCCAAGGGACATCAGGACCCCACACTATAAAGAGTTGCGATTGATCTGAAACAAACATTAAGTCCTATCCCCTATCTCTAATGTACAGAGTTACGATGATATCAACCGCAGATTAAGTTGGGATCAATCGGAATTCTTTATAAGACAGGGCCCAGGTTTGTCACCTGATAATCCACAGGACCGAGTATTTCCATTCCGATTCTTATCTGAATGGTGATTATTTCGAGATGAAGACGAAAACTATCTTAGGCGAACATTGCATGTTGCAAACCTTGAAATCGGTTTCGCATTCACGAGCAGTATAGTGACGATAGCTCTGTTTGGACCCTTGTGTTCCAGGGCCCCGTTGCATAAAACTTACCATTAATTGATCTGAAACAAACATTAAGTCCTATCCCCTATCTCTAATGTACAGAGTTACGATGATATCAACCGCAGATTAAGTTGGGATCAATCGGAATTCTTTATAAGACAGGGCCCATTAATGGTAACTCTGCCATCAATGGTCACTACCATGGTAACACCACTCAACAGCCAATCAGATTCAAGGTTTCCATAGAAGTTGCCATTGAAAGCAACGTTGTTATCGGTGGTAAGTTTCATGCAACAGGGCCCAGATGAACAGTTGTATGGAGTATTGAAGTGTGACGTCATATGAGCATGCTGTCAAGACAACTAGTTCTAAACTATGTGGGTAGAGCAAACATCAGTGATCATGGCGGGGCCTCTCTTTGGGAATGAGTGACACTAGCCCGCTAGACAATGTCTGACCAGTAAAACCCTCACTTGATACGATATTGTAATCTCCATAACAATGGATATGACTTCACAAGTGCCCTGTTGCATAAAACTTACCATTGATGGCAACTTTGCTACCAATGGCAACTTCTGTAGAAAACTTGAATATGATTGGCTGTCAAGTGACGTTACCATTTATGGCAGAGTTACCTATAATGGTAAGTTTTATGCAACGGGCCCCAGTTCGGTACTTTTTGGGAAACGTGTGCGTTACTTATGCAGAAAGTCATAAGTGGCACACACATACGCATAGTGCAAATAAGCGATGGAGAACGAGATTCCTTGCATCTGCACATAACTGCCAATGTTTACATTCTGAAAACCATACTTGTCACCTAACCCTAGAGTCAATGTCACCAGCAATCACCTTGAACCAACCCAAAAGTACAAAGGTCTAGATCGTACTCCTCCGGCCACCCTGTTACAACCTAATCTGTGACATTCCTTTCATTTTTTTAATGGACAACCGCAATCCTTTTTGTTTTCCCCATAGACTCCCTGGTCCTAGACGTCACATATGGAAATCGTTTCGCGCCGACGAAGTGAACGATTACGACCGATTAATTTTTCAATTTTTGACACAAACTCACTCACGCTGCCCTGGCTTAGGAGCAGAAAATCAGTTTTCGGACTCCGTTTCGGCATTTATGGCCTGGGAAAATCGGGAGACTAGAATACGGGAAATTAAAGTTAACTGAAAGTTACCATTTATGAGTAAATTGACATCATTTTTGTAGCACGTTTGCTTGGTTCTACATTGTCAGATGCATTATGAGCGAGTTTGGACACATGCATGTGCAACGCGTGTAGTATTGTGCGCGGCCGAAAACGTTCGCTGACCCACAAATCGTCGTATACGGCTTCCCGTTATATACAGTCTTTTTATAAGTTATATGGATCAGCGAATGGTGTTCGATTACAGATGGTTGACAGGTTTCGGCTGATTTTAAGGCTTGTGTGGTCGCCGGGGGAGTTGACACAGACCTTGAAGTTATTCCCTTTAAACCGCTCTTGCCCTCTTTGTTCGCCCCTCTTTTGTTTCAGTCTTGCCTCGTTCGTGGCCGACGAAAGGGTGATTTTTCTATTCTTACTGGCTTCCGATTCTCTCCCGCTTTTCCCTCCCTCAAATGGAACAGATTCGTAATAGATGTTGACAGAGATGTTCTAACATATTCAAGGAAAGCTGAATGAGATCTAGTCTAATACAAGGGGGAAAGGGTTGTTACGAGTAGTGTATGGGAACAATGTTATTGATGTTGTCACTATCATGGAAATAGAAATATAGAGTACCGAAGTGGTGTCGTCGTCTTGACACCATCTTAATATATGACGTCCACGTCGGTACTCGATTAGCATTAGAAGTCATCGGGGTAGTTGAAGTAGTAGCGTTTGACGAGGTGGTGGTGCTGGTGGTGGTGCTGGTGGTAGTGATAGCGATTGTGGCATCTGTTTATCGTCATCATGATTATTATCATCACCTCTGTTATCATCGTTATCGCAATCATCATCATCTTCATCACTATCATCATCATCATCATCATCAACATCGGCATCACGATTTTCACTATTGTCATCATCATCGACATCAGCTTAATCGTCATGAATGTCGTCATCATCATCACCATCATCATTATCATCATCATGATCATAATCATCATCATTGTCATCGTCGTCATGATCATGGTCATCATCACTGCCATTATCGTCATCATCGTCATCATCAATACCATCATAAATGTCCTCCTCATCATCGTCATCATCATCACTATCATCGCTGTCATCACCGTTATCATTACCATAATTATCACCGTTGCCATCATGGTCATCATCACCGTCATCATTATCATTGTCATTGTCACCGTCAAGTACCATTGCTTTCCTCCCCATATTCTTTCTACTCCAGCAGCGGCTCGTCTGGCAGAGAAGGGCTTAACTCAGTATTCGTTCGAGAATACGAACCATATCGCTGACTGTACACACAGAGAAAGACAGGTGATACTTAAACGATCACGTAGAACAATACCACAACTATGGCTCGGTGCCATGGATGTCCGGAGCTGTTAAGCTCTAATCACCGTAACAAGCTCATCATTCGACGTAATTACACATGACAAAATGTTGACGTATGATCAACTAACCTCTTAAGAAATATCGACTTTCTGCCAGATAAAATGTTAAAGATGTTAGAGGAATTGTGGGGTAATGGGATTAAGATGATAGGTTTCAACATGAAAGTAACACTATTGTGTCATTATGGGTCCAATTCGTGTTTGAGTGCAAGATTGTGAGAAGAGATCTTCCCAAAATGATGTCGCCATAATGTAAAAGCCTGAAATCAAACGAGTACAAGACCTATCTCACTGTAATTGCATCAGCGCAATTATAAAAGATTGTGTCAAAGGTTAGAAATACAGTGACAACTGTCTAGAAGGACAATAGATATGGTATTTATGAGCAGGTGTTTTTTTCTGTACAGGTTACTTTGATATAGGTTGCAATAAGAAATGTTACTGAATGGAAACGAGAAATGCATCATTTTGGTTTTTATATATAGGTGGTCTTTCTTTGCAGGTGGTCTTGACGGCGCGTGCGAGGGTATTACATTGAGGAGAACTTTGATTTAAATTATTAAAAGTAGGTTTAATTTTCCTTTGTTTCTGGCCTATGTGTCCCAATTTCGACAGGCCTGCCCTGGCGCCGGAGCACGTCGAGCGGGAAAACGGGAATGAATAAGTTCCGTCATGCCTAACATGTTGGAATGGTGGTCATGGTGACGCACGGAGCACAGACGCGCGCGCATCTCAGCTGTCACAGATCTCGATTACCAGCGCGCGCTCGCCGCTGTCTGATCGATACAGAAATCTGACAGGGGATATCGGAATCGCGTTAATTGACGGGAGAGAGAGAGTGGAGTGATACCCCACATGTTGAATACGATTCCTACCGATCACGGCTTCGATATTGCGGGGAACTAATTAGATGAAGTAGATCCGATGGCGCTGGCGTGAAATTTGATGTCATCTCTAGAAAAGTAGAGAAACAGTGCAATGGCGTCACATAACAGGATGGAGTGAAATGGGATGACATCGTACCCCCTTTAAGCAACACAGTCAATCAAACATACAGAAAAACATATATCTATAGAGATATATAATATATAGAGAGAGAGACACAAACACACACGCACACACACACGCGCGCGCGCGCGCGCGTATATATATACGTGTATACGCATATATGTCCTATATGTAATTGTGCATGTACATGTTTGTGTAAGTTTGTGTACCGTAAATAAATTAATTATTTTTTTCTATCAGCTTTTATCTCGACCAGCTCCCGCGAAAACACAGAACCCGCTTGAAAGGATCAGAAGAAAATAGAAGGCCTTCTTTTATTCTTGTTGTTGCTTCCATCATAAGTTCACTTTTTTGGAAATTGTCCCCTTTTCTAAAATGCCTTGGACACCCACGGTTCGTCCTCGTCTGATCGATATAAACTTGTCTCGGGGATCGAACGTGTTAATAGTGGGCGTCTTTCCTCACGTAGAGGTAATGAGCATGTCTCGTGAAACGTCACGCTGTTGAACTGTCTTCTGAGAGAGAAAGGAAAGCAGTTGTGAGCACCCGGATAAATTAATAGCTGAGACATTAGGGCACTCCCTAAATGAAAATGAGACGGCACGTAGACGTGGGCAACCCATTTATCCCACACCTTTGCGAGAAGGGGAGGATGTTTGGAGGCCGAGTGGTATAGTGTTCGCCTCATGAACGGGTGCGGGTTCGAGCACTACATTGCACGTGAGACAGATGATTCGTTTGGAAGTCAATCAGCATGCGGTCCATCTGTCCACAAACAAACTGAAATGTAAACAATTGATGAACGGGCGTTTCGCCAATGGGAATAACGTAATGGGGGCTGGGGGAGGGGGTGACACCCTGTCTTCACCCCCCCCCCCCCCCCACCCCCACCATCCCAACCCCCATTCCATGTCTATGTCCTCCGAATAGTACTCTAAATGAGTGTGTGTGCGTTTGACCCCCGCTTACTTGGCCCCATGCATACAAACCCACGTCCTCAATTGTACTTTTGTCAACCCGTATAAGGCCACCATCGACGAGTTGCTAATTAGTTCGATTAGGGCCGGTTTACATAATATCCCTCCCACGTGTCTCACCAGCTCACTTATCGCCATGACAGACACGCTCTGACTTACGACATTGTGACTCTCTCTTCAAGGCCCTTCAGACATGTCCTCTTCTTGAGACATCATTGATAGTTTAGAGACTTGAAGAATGGAGCGCATGTTGTTTGTGTTATTTCCTACCTCTAAACATTAAAAACCAAAAGTTTCCTCTATACAATTGATGGATGATACACCGACGTATCGAATAAGAACAAAACCATGCTTACTCGCTTGACTGAGTTCTATCATACAAATAATCACACTCTGCTCTAAGTTACATGGTTAAAAGATAACCCTAGGCCCTAGGCCCCTTAACATAAAGGTTTGCGATCAATCGCAAATTTTAAAGACGAATTCTTATTGGCTACTGGTCAGTCTTTTGAACAAAAAGCGCATGCAATAATGGCGTTGATTGGCCATTGTCATTTTGCGATTGATCGCAAACCTTTATGTTACGGGCTTCTGCTGGTGATCTAAAAACAATGTTTTTATTACGAGGCCGCAGATGTATTGTTTTCGAGATCTCTGCGGGCCTATAGTTTAACCACGTCCCGAATATCAGAGCAGTATCAATTGTTTTAATATACCGAATAAGATCATGATGAATAATCAACCAATTGGGGAATCAATATCAAGTTTAAAACATGCATAGATTTATTAACAAACACATAGGTAAGAATTAACCTGTTTTATATAGCTTTCATTGCTTCTACCCTCAAATTATATTTTTGACTTGCATGAACACAGATCGTTCATGAATATATCAATCATTGCTTTAGGCACGAACCGTACGTGTCACAACCATAAACCTAAACCCTTATTAATATGCTCTTCTAGACCGGAGGTGTGTGTGCGTGTGTGTGTGTGTGTGTGTGTGTGTGTGTGTGTGTGTGTGTGTGTGCTCAATTATGTAAAATATTTCTCCTTAATTTATCTTAATTTGTACTTAAATTCAAATGCATTGTATGATTGTTCTGTTTGTTTTTCAAAAAGATTGTATGAATCGTATTTGTTTATGGAATCAAAAATAAAGATTATTGGTTTGTGTGTGTATATGTGCGTTGGGGGGGGGGGGGGCATTACTCGAACGGGGTGGTTTGACTAGGTTTATGAATCAAGCTCTGCCAATCACGAAGCTTTGGCGAGAGCCTAGATGGGATGCGTGTTAGACCCCCCTCCGTATCCGCCCTATTCCCAGAGGGAGGTGTGTCATATACTGGTCACGTGATGTCATTCATACTGCAGCCGCATCTTAAGGGCGCGTCTTAAAGGCGCCTCAGACCCTCCAGATGAATTTCTTTTTTCTTTCCGGGTGCAATTCTTGTTTCTTCAAACGTATATGGTGATAGAGATAAGAGGCTCTTCGCCTGTCAACAGTTTCTGATATTTATTATTTTCAAATCATAACATGATTATGTGCTGCTTAACCTGTAAATCAACTTTCATCTTTCATAATAAAGAGATCAAGAGGAGACACATTTCTAACGTATATACGAACTTTAAATGCCTTTTTTTCCAATGACCACAGTATTTCTTCTGTCATTCGTAAATATTGCTAGATTGTGGCAATAAAGGAAAAAACACAATGGAGTATTGCCTGCATGGTAATAAATGAATAAATTAAATGAGAAGAAAAAGGAAGAAAAATTATAGAAAAGATAGAAAATGGGTAGATGGATAAGTGATAGTTAGAAAGAATAAGACACAGAGAAAGAAAAAAAAAGAAGAGAGGGAGGGAGGGGGGTGATGCAAAGATATGTATATTTTTTAATGAAATAGAGAGGAGGAGAAGAGTGACTCTGACTGTGGATGCAGACCTAAAGATGAGCAGTGAGCGAAGAGGGGTGAGAATTGCGAGAGAGAGAAAGATAGAGAAAGAGAGAGAGAGAGAGAGAGAGAGAGACATGAGAGAGAGAGAGACATATACACAAACAGATAGAGGTTTGACCTCGATTTATGTCTGCTGGATTGTCATCACACGCTAATCCCAGTCACGAGGGAGACTCGGAGCAGATCTCAAAAAACAAGATTCATATCTCCCTCCCCCCTCTCTCTCTCTCTCTCTCTCTCTCTCTCTCTCTCTCTCTCTCTCTCTCTCTCTCTCTCTCTCTCGGCCAGTGCATATCACCGGGAAAGGGAGATGATACAGGGAGGGGGAGGGGGGCTTCTTATATCCCCCCCCCTCCTCCGACACAGACGCGCACACACATTCATTCCATCGATGAAGTACCCCTCTCTGGTCAACAACATTGTTCGTCTCCTCCTTGATTATAAATCAAAACATTTCTCACAATCAATGAATTATAAATATCGAATGCTGGGCCATACTGTGACTGACTCTTAATAGTAGTTACCATAGAAACGGCCATTGAATGCTGACCTTTGCAGCTGTCTTTGCGGTCAGGCGGTAGTTTACTATTCAAAATAAATAACGATTGGAGTGGAGTCATAACCAACATAGCCAACTGGATTGCCGTAAGGTATATTGATTCTGATTGGTCAAATACTGGTTGTAACTGTTTACGGCATTGGGCTGCCGAATGGACATAGAACTTGTTGCGTCCAACCTAATACATGCATCACACTTAGTATTTTAAGGGTTAAATGAAAACTCAACGATGGTTTCTTGTTACGGCTTGATCACATCCGAAGGTGTACGAGTGCTGTTAGATTCTTGGGGTTTCCCAAATTAATTCCAGCCCCCCCCCCCTTTTTTCCCCTAACCAACGTCTAACCATAGATGGAGGGGCGGATGCTTTAAACTCGGCCCCTCCCCTAACCCCCACCCCACAACGCGTATCAATTTTCCGTTTATTCACACCACCGTCGCCTGGAACAAAGACTAGGCGTAGCAAGGCTGGGGGCGGATGTGTGTATTATAATCCATAATAGGTGTCGGAAATTATGAACAAGTCTCGTATCCTGCAGGGCAATTGGGAAAACCTCCTTCTGAAATTAGAGCCTCCATCTCACACACTCACCGCAGTCAAACAATCTTTTCGGGACAGATCCTGTTTATGGCCAATGGTCTATTAACCAATATAGATTCTAAACCACAGACGCCTTTGGCCATTGTAAGCTTTCAGCTAATTTGCGTTAAATCGAACAAGGTATGCCTATTTTAGTCTGAATATGCTGGCTATGATACTAAATTGTAGTTCAGGCAATAATAATGATTATTACTAATAGTATTAGTATTGGGGTGAAGGGAGAGACGGGGTAGCGGTCAGTGTAGTCTCAGTTAATTTGTCAGTTAAGGCGATTTTAGTTTAGTTAATAGAGTATTTGGATGAAGGTAGTTTTGTGACGTCACGTGCGAAGTGCTCTCCCATAAAGTTGTGTACAGTATATGACATAAAATTTACTTTTTTCCTGTTTCTGATAACGGAATGACTTTTTTTTCATACGGGTATGTGTGTAAACACGTATTTCTAATGATGTAACAAATGCATAGATAAAAGGACACATATTTTTTTCTTGAGAAAATGTACATTTCCGAAAAGAATTGTACACAACATATTGGAGAGCACCTCGCACGGGACGTCTCAAAATCAAAACTTTACAAGATCATAACTTAATCCTTAACGGATTTTCATACAACCTTCACTAATATGTTTGTTTCAAGTGTCTGTTTTTTTTTTTTTTTTGAAGCCAACTTAATTTCAGGGTGAACTATCTCTTAAGTCGAACTACGTACACCTATTTTAATCCCAATATAGGCATTGTGATATTAAAGTTCCTGTTAAAT
>CAVLGW020000118.1:40117-43546 GCA_963669155.1 Arbacia lixula
CTCATCGTTTCACGTTGAACTTGAAATTCGTGGAGGTAGACAAGATCCTTTTCATTTTGATTCTTGCATGGTCGCCTACAAGCATTAATTCATTAACATAGTCGAATATCAAATATTAGGTATTTAATTTTAAGTGAGTTCCTGAGCCTTCATTGCTCTTCATATTACCCCCAAATATCCCTCGCCCCCTTTCAATTTAATTGTGGTGCTGCTGTCCCAGCTTTCCATTTGGTATAAGGATAGAACTTCACTTAATGACTGTGGGGACAGCAGCAACACAACGCCTAGAAACATAGTATTAGGCGCGTTATAAATGTGCTCTATTATTATTATTATTCATCCCTTCCACCCCACCCATTTAATACTTTATTTTCTATCACCAAGTACAATATGCTTACTTGCTTAGTTCCAATGGTATTCTCGATTCACAATGGCTCCCCTCACTGTACGATCCTGCATCGCTGTTTATGATGCTGTCACTGTCCAGTCCAGTGTCTTGTCTTAAAGGGCATATACTGTAATGGGAAGGCAAAAAAACCCTTCAAAATGTGATTGTTAGCAATCTTCTTGCCAATGGTCTTAAATTCATGTATTGTCTATTTTAGAAGCTTGCTGAAAGTTATTTGCTCTCAAATGATCCATATCTGGAGTAATTAATGATTAATGATTAAATCCTCAAAATGTTCGGCCCGAACATTTGGAGGATTTGTGATTTAATCACTCATTACTCCAAATGTAGATCATTTGAGGGCAAATAACTTTCAGCAAGCTTCTAAAATAGACAATACATGAATTTAAGACCATTGGCAAGAGGGTTGCTAACAATTACATTTTGAAGGCTTTTTTTTACCTTCCCAGTACAGTATATGCCCTTTAATACATCGAGATATGTCAGGACTGGTCTACCCGGCCTCATTTGACCATACATTTGCATCCAGTGCACCAGTTTAGACACATGTTCGCCACATCTTGTACTGTGACCAGCAAACCTTGTCCTTCTCCCCTGTATCTTCAGGTTAATTTGAGGTATACAGGCTATCATATAGCTATACATATATTGATATGTTTTATATTTATCTATTATTGTTTTTGTTGTATATTGTAATGCATTTTTTATCCGTCAGGGTCCTCAGTGACAGCAGTTTTATAACTTAAGAGGCCACCCTGCTTAAATAAATCTGGAAATAAATAAAATGATAAATAAATGGCTCAGCATTGCCACGTGCGATATATTGCTGGGTCATTTCCATTAAAACTATCTATCACTGGAGATCAGAAAGAGTATCGTCGCTGTTAATTCTCTAATTACAATACCATATTTGACGCGTACTTAAAATACCAAATTTATCAGGCCGAGTCCCGTGAACTTTCCATGCGCCGTGCTATCAGGGGATCAATCATCGCATCTCTATCTGTCCTTACTCCCGTAGCTTGCCCGTGAGTGCAACGTCCTTCGCTCGCTACTCCCAACCAAAACTTCGCACAAATCTGGAAAAATAAGCACGCTTGTCATAGTATATTATACTTCAGAGACAAAAACTCAGTACTTCTGTATCTCTCTCTCTCTCTCTCTCTCTCTCTCTCTCTCTCTCTCTCCCTCTCTGTCTCCCTCCTCTTTATTTCTCTCTTTCTCTCCTTCATTCTCACCCTCTCCCATACTCATTCGTTCTCTTTGTATTTTCACCCCCTTCCCTCCCCCTCTGTCTCTGCCTGTCTATGTCTCTCTCCAACCTCCCCCCTCCCCCCTCCCCCTCCCCCTCCCCCCTCCCCCTCCCCCTCCCCCCTCTCCCCCCCCCCCCCCCCCTCCCCGTCTCTGTCTCTCTTTTTCTGCCTGTCTGTCTCCGTCTGTCTCTGGCTCTCTCCATTCTCTCTTTGTCCACTCTCTCTTTCTCCCCCCCCCCCCCTCTTACCCCCCTTCCCCTCTCTCTACCCCCCTACGCACATGCAGAACCCACAGTAGATCATCACTGTTTTTTTGAGGGTAAATGCGAGTCACATGTTCAAGGTCATACGATTAGTTTTCCGTTCGGAGCAAATCTCCCTGCTCTAGAAAAAAAAGTTCAGACGAATCCATGGAAGTGCATTCAAGTTCTTTCTACCACGCAGTGTGAAATAGCAACGTGCCCCTGCAACCGGCCGTGGCGAAAAAGGTGGTCATTAGAATGCTACACCTCCCCCCCCCCCCCCTCTTAACCCGACCATGGTAATATCGACACTGTCCCGTCACGGTTTGATGACGTCAGAGGGTACCCCTAAGTGCATTCTGTTCATTGGTCCATGTTACTGTACGTGTAATGTAGTGTAACTCAGCTAATTATCCCCTTTTTGTAACTTTTCAAAATGTGATTTTTGTGGTTTTATCTTCTAAGATTTTTTTTCTTCTCCCAAGTGCATTCCGTTCATTGGTCCATGTGCTGTACTTTCAAAGTAATGTTACTCAGCTCACTATCCCCCTTTTTGTAATTTTTAAAATATGATTTTGGTGGGGGTTTTCTTTTAAGGTATAAATATTTTTACGAAGAATTTGAAGTTATTTTTTACCAGCCTTTAAACAAAAAAGTGAATTGTCGAAAGTTTAAAGCAATATGCATTGTGGGAAATGTGGGGGAATGTCAGTTTGGGAATTCCGGCAGTTTTGAACTCAAAATCATTAAATGAGATTCAAATGTTACAGGTGCGGGGAGTGTGGATCATTTGCCTTTTCACATTATGTTAGTCTCAATTGAAATGTTTGCTTTAGTGTTACTTTTTTACAAACATGTAGCGTAGTTTTCAATATTTGTAATTTAATTTTAACGCGCAATTAACACTTTAACGCAAATTACAATATTAATAATCATACCTCAATTTTAATAACAGAGCCAAAGCACCTGTCTATCTGGGATTGGAGAGTGTAACGGAAAAGTTAAAAAAAAATAAATAAATAAAAGCACCATTCGACCGTCGCGCGTTATTCGTTACAATACGGGCAATAACGATGTGAATTTGAAACAGAAAGCGTTAAACTTGAGCGGAAAAACATATATTGATTTTTCATGAAAAGAAGCATATGGGGGGAGGGGATTCTTGCTACAATGATTACTGGTGCATAGATACACCACTGGCCAGTAAATTATACATTTAATGTTGCCTGCAAAAAGATATATTGCCTTTAAGTTGGGGTCAATGAACTCGTGGGTGAAAACCGCACCACATGTTGCTGATGTTGCACATGACGACAAGGATTAGTGAAAGACTCACATCACGAGCAACCCTATGGGTTTTTTTTTTATCTCTTTGCGTTTATCTAGCCAAATTGGGCGAGATCGACAACTTAAGTGCGACGAGTAAGTATCAGCATCTTAAAGACAGCCCGTCCCTTTTTCAGATCACCACAAAATCATCGAAACATTGGCAAAACATGTAGAGAAGTGTTAGCAAGCTCTATAT
>CAVLGW020000119.1:0-43448 GCA_963669155.1 Arbacia lixula
GCTCTCAAAGTACACCAATACACCGTCATCAAGGTGACTGTACACTATGCTTCATTAGAAGAAGATAATGAAATTATAGGCATAAGCTGCAGAATAAAGACTGTAAGCATTAGGTATTTAAACTGATTCATTCACCAGATGATATATGGGACTTCAGAGCAATACCTGAGTGAGAATAATTGCATAATAGTGCAAAAAACACAACACTTTCCACTACGATAAAGTCTTTAGATTCTTTTGATGTCTATGGTTTATGATGCTTGAATCTGTATGGAACACCTTGTACCCTGAACAGCGGCATCCCATCGCAATGAAGAGGTAGCCATGAGTCTCCATACCACTATGTTCCAGCATGCGGTCACTCACCAGATGACCAGGGACCAGCGGGACCGCTGGCTGACCGCCACCAAGGACTATGCACTCATAGGCACCTACGCTCAGACCGAGCTTGGACATGGTACATTCCTGGTGTTTGACCGTTCTTTTGCTTCCCAGTCACTGAACATACTGTAGTTGCAATATTTATTATCATCTGTCGCGTTGAACTGTATTTTCCCTCTCATCTCCATATGTAAAATAAAACTGTCATCTCTTGCTTCCTTTCTTTTCATCCCTAGCTACGTGTACCGCTTTATGATCATCAGAGAGTATGACATAGACATACATGTACACTATAGATTGGACACAGTAGTCCAGGCCATGTTGCGTAAAATTTACTATTCATGGTAACTCTGCCATCAATGGTAACTACCATGGTAACATCGCTTGACAGCCAACTTCCATAGAAGTTGCCATTGTTAGCAAATTAACCATCAATGGTAAGTTTTATGTAACAGGGCCCTGATCAATTGTTTTCCTTTCCTTTTGTCTCGTGCCATACATGTACATATCTTATTCTCTTCTGAGTTCGCTTTTCCCAACTCAGATACTGACATTACTGAGCAGCGCGACTCCCACGTAATATGCCATATGGATAATAGACAACAGGCTATGAATAACCTTCTAAACTTATGAAGCCATGCCCATTTGGTTACTACGGTTCCATGGTTCATGAAGCCAAAATATCTAAGCCTGAGCAACGGTCAACGAGTCAACTGCGTGCCATTGAATTTCTTTCAGTGTCGTGTGGGACTTTAACCACAAGTGATACACACAAATCCCATAAGGTGCGTCTTCATTAGCCCAATCAGACAAAATAGCGAGCTAGTTTGCTGATCTGGGAACTAGCCTGAAGTTGCAATCGCGTCTTCATTAGCTCGAAACTCGGGATACGTAAGCTCGAAACTCTGGATGCATAAATTATCCCGAAGTTCGCACATATGCAGTGTGCAACGGGAATAGGCCTCGCGTGCACACTGATGCATGCCGGGATTGAGAATTTTTTAGGCTAATGACGGTGCTCCGAGCTAGCTCGAGCTAGCTCAATCTTGCCTAAGATTTCTTGGGAAATTTTCTAGACCAAATAGCTAGCTATTTTGCCTGATCTGGCTAATGAAGACGCAGATAGATAGCTATTTTGTGATCTGGCTAGGCTAACCTGCTTAGAACTAGCTAGCTATTACGCCACATCGGGCTAATGAAGACATCCCTATAGAGCAAAAATCTATGTGACACACAAGGGGTTAATTGTATACATTGGATTTCAAAATGCCCAACAACCTGGAAGACTCGCTTGATTCCAAGTGTTTTATTGTTAGCTAAACCTTGCTCCTTCACTCATAGCTTCGCAATCTTCCTGATTTCACAGGAGACTCACTATATATGGACCAATCTTCTTGAATCAATGGATTTCATTATATCACCCAATCTCCCTGATTTTTGATAGATTATGGTCATGAGATTGTTGTGTGTACTTTGAAGACATCTCCCTGATGTCTGATGAAATTTCTCCAAGTCTTCCTAATTGTGGACTTTCAATGTTGGTAGCTCTGCTTCATTGTGCATATCAATGCGTATACCAGGAGGGTGTTTCACCAAGCTGTTCGTAAGTTACGAACAGCTTGGTGAAACACATACCAGGCCAAGGTTCTGTAGTTCTCCCTCCTCATCAATGCCGAATATCCACTCTCTTTTATCCGTAACGCTTTCTTCCTTGTCATAGCGGCATCTGGGTTTCAGTTTTGTGTCTCTCTTCAATTTTGTTCTCAAGCATTTTGTTGTGTATTTTTGAAGGTATGAAGTCATGTTGCCATTAAAGTCGACTGGACACGGTTTATTCCCCGGTGCTTTGCCGATTGTCTTTCTCCGTCACCATAGCACTATGGTACTGATAGGTGGCGCTGTGTAGATTCTGATTGGCCCTCGGGGGCACTAGGGCACGAGGTCTCTTTCAACAACACATACTTCTAGTATGAATACCTTCCTGGAAATATCACAGTAGTTGTGTAATAATGGTTATGTAACCATTTTGTCACAATCGGTACTTACATAATAATCCTGCATTTTGAAAGTGATTTACTGGAGTAGATTCAAAAGGATGATGACTTTTATTTTGACCTGAGGTGTCTTTTAACAACACATACCTTCAGTATACATACCTTCCTGGGAGTATCACAATAGTTAAGTAATAATGGTTGTATAACCATTATGTCACAATCGGTACTTACATGATAATCCTGCATTATGAAAGTGATTTACTGGAGTAGATTCAAAAGGACTTTTAATTGTGACCTGAAAAACATTGCACTCATCCAGGTTCTGAGAATGAAGAATGTAAAGATGTTCTATTTATGGGCACCTTTTGGACTGGGTTCTCATGCATGTCTTCTTTACCCCGACAGGATAATCCTTAAATTGCACTCATCCAGGATCTGAGCATGAAGAATGTAAACATATTCTATTTATGGTCTTTAAATTGCACTCATCCAGGTTCTGAGAATGAAGAATATAAAGACATTCTATTTATGGGAACTTTATGGACTGGGTTCTCATGCATGTCTTCTTTACCCCTACAGGATAATCCTTAAAAGTATCCAAGTCCGCCATACTGTAACGACTATATGCATGTCTTTCATTGGCTGCTAGAGGGCGGCCTATAAATTTAAACAAGTTATCCCTTTACAAAAGTCCTTAAACTTTGCGTGGATCAAGAGTATGCCTAGTGATAAGCTTCAACTACTTTTTAAGGAAAGTGACAAATGACCCTTGTTTAGGTTTAAAATAAAACACCCTGTTTGATATTAACCATAGTCTGTATTCATATTAATCATATATCATATTGCACCGGTCAGTTGATCGGTCAGCGGGGTGGGGTGCTTCTCGCCTCAACACATCACTGGTGTGTCGAGCTGTGACGCGTCTTGGGCCTATAGGCTGCAGGAATAGTTGTGTTATTTGAACAACCTGACCAATACTCATTCAAAATCTAGCAATCAATTTAATTCCACTAAAAAGGCAGCTTTCAGTTCTAATATAGTGAGGGAAGTTCATAAACAGTATTTCCTTCATTTCCAGTGGTATTTACGCAATTGTATTTTTTGACCTGTAAATGGGCTACCCGACATGTAATTGATGAGCCTTATATGTTACTCTGCACATACACTCCAGCTCAAAGGAATTGGCATAGGGAAAGGGAAAGGGAAGAAAGGGAAGGAGCCGCAGTTTTGAGCAGCGGTATATTTTGTCCAGTTCGGCATGAAACGTGATCAATGCTTTTTAGGCTAATGCATCGTGTTTCATGCTCAACTGCACAAAATATACCACGGTTTAAAACTGCAGCTCCTTCCCCTTCTTCCCTTTCCCTTTCCCTATGCCAATTCCTTTGAGCTGTAATGTACAGGTATCTGGCTTCCATATACTACAAGGCTATCTCTAAATCCCCCTGTCCACTATGCCGCTCTCACTACGATATCAATATTTTTTCAGGTTGGAAGGATTAGTATAGAATAGGCAAATCTAGAACAAATACGTTCATTCCACATTCATGATTTGGATCCGATTCTATCCTGCTCTATCAAAGTGGTGAAGAATGGCATACACATACATAGATCTTTTTTTTTTTATTGGGGTAAAGTGGGGTAGAGAGGGGTAAGGCTGCGCTGCAGGGGGAACCCAGTGGTGTCATAGTTTACATCCTGTACAAATTTTTCATAATTTCTTGCTGTTCTGAATTTTCCTGATTCGTTCCTGTTCTCACCACGGCTTCGATAATGCCCAATAAACACGATCCTCATCTAGGCTTCAGCCGTTCACCGCCATTTTGATGGATCTGGACGGATTGCGGTCCAAATCGTGAAAGTGGAACATGGCCTTAAACCTGACCAGGGTCCTCCTGTCTTATAAAGATTTGCAAGTGATCGCAACTTGACTTGCGAGTGCTATTTATCATCACTTTGTGCATGAGAGATAAGGAATTTGACTTACGATCGATTCCGATCAATCACAACTCTTTACAAGAGGGCCCCGTAACATAAAGGTTTGTGTTCAATCGCAAAATGACAATGGCCAATCAACATCATTGTTGCGTGCGCTTTTTGTTCTAAAGACTGACCAGTAACCAATCAGATTTTGTCTTTCAATTTGCAATTGATCGCAAACCTTTATGTTACGGGGGCCCAGGTCTCTGTGTTATAAAGATTTACTATTGATCACAACTTGACTTGCGATTTCTATTAATCGTCACTCTGTACATGAAAGAGATAAGGAATTGGACTTGCGATCAATTCAGATCAATGGCAATTCTTTATGAGACGGGGCCTTCATCCTACCATGTCTTTCATCCACCACTACAGGGCGGTCCATAAAGTTGACGAGGCCCAACTAGCCCTGCACTCGACCATGTTCAGCCATGCCATCTATTCCCAAATGACGGACGAGCAGCAAGAGACGTGGCTGGA
This sequence comes from Arbacia lixula, assembly GCA_963669155.1. Classification (NCBI taxonomy): domain Eukaryota; kingdom Metazoa; phylum Echinodermata; class Echinoidea; order Arbacioida; family Arbaciidae; genus Arbacia; species Arbacia lixula. The sequence goes on from CAVLGW020000119.1 coordinate 4,836, forward strand.
GGCTGCCTTCAGCTACTCCCTCATTGGCACCTATGCCCAGACAGAATTAGGCCATGGTACGCCCTTCCTTTCCTCTAATTGCCCCCCCCCCTTACCTGCCACCTCCACGCACCCATGCACCTACATCATCTTGGTTTGTAGCGTTTTGTTTTGTTGCTTGTGGTACATGGTTTTGCAGCTTCTGAAGTAATACCAGGCAGGGATTACACAGATCAGAATGGTGCTACATCTGTCCTTTTGAATATCCCCCCCCCCCTAACAAACTTTTAACCTCTAACCTCTTCCTTCTTCCTCTCCTGATCCCGTCTTTCCCCTTCCCTTCTCCCCTCTCCCCTTTCCCCCTCTCCGTCACCCCCGCCCCCCTCTCTCCCTCAACCCTCTTTTTAACATCTTCTTTTGTAGTATTTTTAGCTTGTTTGTTGTTCGTGGTTTGGTAGCATTTCAAGATACATCATGAATGATTTCAGAGATCAGAATGAGCCGTGTTACAGCTACCCATCCAGATGGTCAAACGTCCCCTCACCCCATCTTTGCCATGTCTTCTGTTGTAGTATTTTGTGTTTTTTTGTTGTGCATGGCAGTTTGTAAGATACTCCAGGCAAGATATCACTGTTCAGGATTGGATCATGATACCTCTGTCCTTAAAATATTTTTTTACACCTACCCCCTCCCCAACCTGTTACCTCCCCACCCCATCTTTGTCACATCTTTCTTGTAGTATTTTGGTTTGGTTTGTTGTACATGGCAGTTTACAAGATACACAAGGCAAGATATCACAGTTCAGTATTAGGTCACAGTATTAGGTCACAGTATTAGGTCACAGTATTTGGTCACAACTGTCCTCCAATTGGTTACCGTAAAGTAGGTGCGTCTTCAATAGCCCGATCAGACGAAATAGCGAGCTGGTTTGCTGATCCGGGGAACTAGCCTGAAGTTGCAATCGCGTCTTCATTTGCTTGAAACTCGGGATACATAAGCTCGAAACTTGTGATGCATAAATTATCCTGATGTTCGCTTATGCATAGTGTGCGATGGGAATAGGCCACGACTGCATGGCCTCGGTTGTGAGCTCGCATTCATGCACGTTTAAAAACCTAACGTAAACAATGCCTCGTGCGCACCGATGGATGCCGGGATAGAGAAATTCTTCGGCTAATGAAGACGCTCCAAGCCATCTAGCCCAAGATTTCTTGGGAAATTTTCTTGACCAAATAGCTAGCTTTTTTGCTTGATCTAGCTGGCTAATGAAGACGCCCCTTGAGAGGATAAATGAAATGATTGAATTGTTCAAGTCACACACGACTAGCCCTTAGGTTAAAAGTGCATGGGACAAGCTCAGCTAGACAAAGTAATAATGATGATAAAGCAGTTATAACACAATGATTATATTAACCTTTGGCCATATTCATGAAAGCTTACTAGCCTAGCCAGTTACTAAAATGCATGCAGCTGAATGCGCTTTAGCAACTAATTAGGCTTAGTAAGGTTTCATGAATATGGCCCCTGTTCTTTGCTGATCACGCAAATTTGTAAACTGGCTTTTCTCCACTCCACATACTTTACGCGTGACTCTCGCGTAATCTGCTTTTCCAGACAATAGACGACAGGCTATCAATAAATTTCAAATTCCTCAGAGGGCGCAGTTGACCCACACATCCTTCCAGGGACAGGGCTCACGAATCCCAGAAATCTAAATGCGAGCAACAACTAAATCACCCCAAGCTGTATTTTATTTGCAGTAAATACAAAATGTTACCAAACTCCCCTATTCACTAATGTCTTAGTATCTAAGCAGTCAGGGCAATAATTTTCTTTCAAGTCAATCTATTTACCTGTAAAGAATCAAATTTGATTTCATCACAATGTACTAGTGCTGTACAAGTGAAAGAGATATGCATGATCTATATTTAACAATGGTTTAATTTACATTGCACTTAAACATGGCTTCAGAATTCAGAGTACAATCCAAATATGCATCTTACAAGATAAATGTGTCTTTCAGCTGAAATTCCATTGCTAGTTCAATTTGCTAGTGTTGTACATATGGCAAGTGAAAGAGATGATTTATGATTTACAATGTACATTAAACCATGATTCCAATTACATTGCACTTAAACATGGCATCAGAATTCAGAATACAATCCAAATATGCATTCTATCAGATATCTTTTATGGAAAGTTCATTGCTTCTATTGAGAAGAACTTTACACACAGGACTAAAGGGCATGTTTATTTATACCTTGAAAGATAATCAAAGTAAATATTAATGTACGTGCACTTTATACATATATTTCAGTTGCGAACTAGTTCTGACATGACTTGGGTTTTTTGAATGGTGGTGAGACCCTTTTACACTGCAAGCCTAGAATATGACATTGTGGAAATATTATGATAAATAAAAGAAACTGTTTAGAGAATTCCCTCAATATTAAAGTACTGAAATGTGATTTTTAATATCTTAAATAATGACTTCTACATGTACTTTTCTAATGAATTTATTTTAAGGGCCATCTGAAAATATAGTCTACTCCTTTCACAGAGAATATATATCTTGAACATTAAAAATATGTTTATGTTATGTCAAAACAATTCATTTGGCTATTTGGTTAGGTCAACTGCAAATGAAGTCCAGTACTTGCAGACTGCTGTTCTGACAGCTGAAGTAGCTTGAGCATTGCAATCTAAGAGATAAAGTCTTAGCAATATACAATTGATGATGTACATGTTGCTGTCATAGAGGGAAACATTTTGCAGACCTTTTGTAAGACGAAAACCATGTTTTGAGATGGAACATTGATTTCTTACGTATATGTGCATGATTTAGGTAGTGTGTATTGACACCACTGTGGTAAATGCAATATTAGAAACTTGTATTGGAATCACAGATGCACTAATGCACATACAGGTCATGTGTGGGGAATCCTGTAGTGTATTTTTTTTTTTTTTTTGGGGGGGGGGGGTGATGAAAGCAACCTAGAAATCATGTTTTTGAATTGCATATTAGGAATCAGCAATGTATCCTACGGATAATGGGTGTATTTTCTTCCATTTTCTGTTTTTGTTTTTTTGTTTTTTTGTTTTACAAAATTGTATTTGTTTGACCTGTAAGAGGGCTACCCTGTTTTTGAGTAATCATTTTAATCATGCACCATTGATTATCCATGGACAATATCATTCATCATAGTTTTTCCTTGATCAAATTTGTCATTAATTTCTCTGTTTTTTCCACCTTCATTCAATTTGATGTACTATCAGTACTTTATATTCCTGCAATAGTGCACATCACATATTTAATATTAATCACCACTTGGCATATGGGTCATATACTTATAATGGTATATATGTTACTTCTCTCTTTGCAAAGTACTGCTCATGATATTAATGTTATCACCTTTCAGATAGTAATACGGTGCACATGCAATGCATTTCATTGTTCATGTAGTCTGATCACTTACAATACAATGATCCTTTCCACATTACCCTATGTAGTATCATACACTGTAGTAATGCAGCTGTTCACAGTATCCCATCATCTTACCAACAATGTAATAATGAGATTGTTTGCACTAATGCCACTAACACATTCTGCTAATTGAGTGTTATAATTAATCTTCTGTAATGATACTCCTGCATCGATACTTTTTGTGTTATGCAATTTTATGTACACATTTAAATCTTTGGCCCAAATACTCAAAAGAGCTTTTACGATAAAACACTCTCATAAACTTGACTTTTCTTGTGGAGCACTAGATTTGCAATTGATTTACTAATGATATCATTCTGTTCTACTCATATATGAAAGTATTCAGTATATTTTATAATGAAATTAATTTTACTTATTAATTTTTTCTGATCTTAGAATAATGATGATTCAAATCCATTACAAAGGCTGATATTTAGACACTGGGTAGGCCTTATTTAAGACTCTTTGGTCAGCCAATAAAAAACAACTCATGCAACATAATTGAGTTTAAAAATTGATTTAAAGACAGAAATTGTTTCCAATATGAGCCATGAGATACTTGATTGTAGTGTTGTTTGTTTTTTAAGTTTTATTATGACCTTTTGGGTTTGATTGCTAGAAGCTTACATATTGCTCTGCTGTCCTCTGTTGACAGGAACCTTCCTGCGTGGTCTGGAGACAACCGCAACCTTTGACCCCGACACTCAAGAGTTTGAGCTGCACTCGCCCACCTTGACTTCGATGAAGTGGTGGCCTGGGAACCGTATGTAAACTATTTCTTTTGTTCGAAATTTTTTTGTTGTTCTTTGTTTTTTCTTTTTTGTTGTTGTTGCTTTTCCTTCTTCTTTTTCTTCCTTTTTGTCTTCTATTCTTCTTCTGTTTTTTTCTTCTTCTTCATCTCCTTCTTTTGCTCCTTCTCCTCCTCCTCCTTGTCCTCTTGCTGATCTTCTATTGCCTCCCCCCCTTCCCTCCCCCTTTTATTTTGCTTCCCCATCCTCTTCCCCATCTTCTGCCCCTTCCTCTCCTTCTTGTGCTCCATCTCCTCTTCAATCTCTTTGCCCTCCTCTTTCTTCCTTCCTATTTTCTCTTTCATTTTGCTCTGTTTTTCTCTCCTTTTTTACCCTTTTCCTGCCACTGTGCCTTTTTCCTATCTTTTTTCTTTCTAAGTTCTTCTACCTTTTCATGTCTCTTTGTCTTTTTTTGTATTTCCCTCACTAGTGCTGCTCAATGCTTCCAATCATATGGTTTTCTTCTGTCAGACAAGAGGTCCGAAACTGTTTGCAGAACCAATTTTTATGTCCGTATCAGAAGATGATATGATGACCCGCAGAGTGGAAAATGATGTTGTCTTGAGATTTTTAGCCTGTTCTGTACTGAGCCCGCATATATGCAGGTTTTGTGTTTACCCCCTCAGATACTAAGCAGCACGACTCCCATACAATCTGCTGTTTGGACAATAGACAACAGGCTATGAATTAACTTCAAACTCCTCATTGGACACAATTATAAAGCCTCAACCCTCTTACTGCAGGTCCATGGCAAATGTTGACATCCTTACTGATTAGGGTTCACAAAGCCACAAAATCTAACAGTTAGCAATGGGTTAAGTTTTTTGGACCTATTTGAGATAGCGAAAATTGAATTGCATTGTGTCTTTGTTCTCTGGCAGTGGGGAAGACGGCTACGCACGCCATCGTAGCAGCACAACTCATCACCCAGGGCACCAAGAAGGGCGTGCACATGTTCATGGTCCCTCTGAGGAGCCTGGAGACCCACCTCCCACACCCAGGTAATCCCCTCACTAATCTCCTCGCTAATCCCCTCACTTATCCCCCCACTAATCTCCTCACTAAGACCCACCTCCCACACCCAGGTAATCCCCTCACTAATCTCCTCACTAATCTCGTCACTAATCCCCTCACTAATCCCACACTAATCCCATCACTAATCCCCTCACTTATCGGCTACACACGCCATCGTAGCAGCACAACTCATCACCCAGGGCACCAAGAAGGGTGTGCACATGTTCATGGTCCCTCTGAGAAGCCTGCAGACCCACCTCCCACACCCAGGTAATCCCCTCACTTATCCCCGCACTCATCCCCTCACTTATCCCCTCACTTATCTCCTCACTTATCCCCTCACTAATCCCCTCACTTATCCCCTCACCAATCTCCTCACTAATCCCCCCACTAATCCCATCACTTATCCCATCACGTATTCCCTCACTAATCCCTTCACTTATCCCCTCACGAATACCCTCACTAATCCCCTCACTAATTCCCCCACTAATCCCCTCACAAATCCCCTCACTTATCCCATCACTTATCCCCTCACTAATCCCCTCACTTATCCCCTCACTTATCCCCTCACTAATCCCCTCACTAATCCTGACTAGATGTCACCTGTAAGCATCATGATGTAAATAATACTTGATTTTTGCAGTGCATCTTGTGAGAAAGGGAAGGATTGGATTCTTTCTAGTTGTGGTAAAAAGGTCTCTTGGGTTAGTCCCATGAAGGACTGTTGAGGGTAGTCCTGAAAAGGACTGGTGGTATTCTTTCTGAGAGAGTCCTGAAGAGGACTGTTTAGGAGGTTGACTATTCATTGTTAGGGGTGACTAATCCTAACTTATCCCTCTAGTTCATTAACTCCTCCTCTGCCAGACTCTCTATTTCACTCTGTGAATGGGGTGTATAATCAGCTTTAAATTGCTTCATAAGCCCCGTCTTAACAGACCTTCTGAAAACTGAATTACTGTGACAACGTCCGGGTAATTGTTTTTTACCCTACCTGTTAAGACGGTCCACACGGAGTGCTGCCGCGGCAAGGTCGTGGCAACTTTTACCGAAAATCTACCTTAGCCCACCTAGGGTAACTTTCGATAATTACCGCAACAATGTCGCGACGTTGTCGCGGCAATCCTACTGTTAAGACGCTCTTGGGGAAAGTTTTTCCCCGTACGCCGGGAGGACGCATGCACAATGCAGTCACAGTGTCGTATCTCCCACGTTTGGGCCTGGGTTGAATCTCGCGTGCGACCAGCCAGACACGTAGGTTGCTATGGAAACCTACCGTCGCAGTGTTTTCAGCGTGTGTCTGTTAAGATGCTGCTGAGAGCTCTACCCTGTGTTTTTATGACCTTCGGTGCGGAATTTACCCTGTGTTTCTTATCCCGACGTTGTCACGACATTACCGCGGCAAGGTCTATTAAGAAGGGGCTATAGAGTACATGAGTGTCACATCATTTGAGCATGTGGTTAAGACGGCTGGTTCAAAACTACTGTATGAGGGTCCAGCAAGCATCAGTGATCATAGCTGGGACTCTCATTGGGAGTGCCCAACCCTAGCTTGCGAGACAATGTTTGGACCAGTAAACATCTCACTGGAGGGATGCTGTTTAGAACCAGAGACATATATAACAATGGCTATGACGACACCAGTGTGGTACTCTACTGCGCTTAGAGAATTGGAGAACAATAATGCATGGGGGGGGGGGGGCTTTCTTCAGCAGTGGAGAGAAATAGGCTAGAGATAGATACAGATAGAGATAGAATGCAGGTTGTGGCATCATATTATTTGGGCCATTTAAAAAAATGAAGTAGTGGTTGAATTCCATTTTTCATGCAAAAGCCTGAAATCACAATATGGCATGAGATATTTTGCCCATACTTTAGACTTTGGGTAGTTTCATGATTCAGGCTCTGCTTAAAGGGAATATGTTGTACTGGGAAGACAAAAAGCCTTCAAAGAGATGATTTTGAGCAATCTTCTTACCAATGGTCTTAAATTCATGTGTTGACCATTTGGACTAATGAGTGATTAAACCACAAATCCTCAAATTGTTCAGGCGGAACGTTTTGAGGATTTGTGGTTTAATCACTCATTACTCCAAATGGACAATACATGAATTTAAGACCATTGGTAAGAAGATTGCTCAAAATCACCTCTTTGAAGGCTTTTTGTCTTCCCAGTACAATATATTCCCTTTAAAGGTCCCCTGTCATCAAAATGTATGTTGACTTTTATTGATGCTTAATAACTTAATATGTATATAACGAAATCATCAACTGTTCAATGGAAATATGTGTCCTATATTTTAAAATATTTTTTCTACATTTTTTCTCAGCACTGATAAGCCCCGCCTCCAAAATATCAGTGCAATGTTTATTTTTTGTGCATAAATTCTGCTTATTATCCTGCTAATTTCTACCTTTGATGATGTCACAGGGGGAATCTTGAGCTGGAGGATATTTTGGAGGTGGGGCTTATCAGTGCTGAGAAAAAATACAGAAAAATTATTTTATAATATAGGACACATATTTTCCATCGAACACTTAGTGATTTTGTTATGTACATATTAAGTTGCATCAACATAAGTCGACATACATTTTGATGACAGGGGACCTTTAATGCACTATGGGATGGACACATGTGCTGTGCACACTAGAACCATGAGCTTAGCCATAGTGATGGTAACTGATACTCCGTACCACTACCATCCATAAGATAAGCTGGTTTCAATAAATGAAGGGACATGAAATAAACATATTAGTGAAGGTTCAATCAAATCTGTCAATGGATAAGAAAGTTATGATCTATTAAAATTTCAATTTTTTTGACATCACGTGTGAGGTGCTCTCCCATGTGTTGTGGGCTGCATGATTCCATTAATTGCCTTTTTTTTTCTGTTTTTGGTGAAGGATTTTTTTTTCATAGAGGTTCGTGTGTCAACATGTGATTCTATTTTTCTATTCTATTCTATTTAGCCTATTTCTCTCCACTGCTGAAGTAAGGCCTCCTCATCATTTTTCCATCTTGATCTATCTTGTGCCGTTCGTTTCCATGTCACACTACCATATTCTCTAATATCGTCAATCCACCTCCTATTTTGTCTGCCTCTTCTTCTGGTGTTAGCTCTGGGAGTCAGGTCAGGTTAGTCCTGCCACTGGTCATCGTGTAATCCAGTGCTACCTGTTACACGGTCGAGTGCTCGGCGACTAATCCGGGCAACCCACGCTAGGGCATTAGCTCTAGGGTGAGGAGGGGGTGCCGGACCCCCTGTCAGAATTAAAAACCAGATCTGACTTAAGAGTTCCTTTAGATCGGGCTGAAGTCCAAGGAACTCATCCGACCTCTACCAATCCACCTTGCCAGTGTGGTAGAGTATGGCACACATCCCTCATCATTCATGGATTTAAGATTAAAGAGAGGTCGTAACGCCCATGGCCGGAACGGGCCCAGCTCTACAAACAGAGCTAGGAATTCGGCGACTGCTGATACTTCTGGTGTCAAGCCAAAGTATGACGAGTTGGGTTTAAAGCCGCAAGGAGGACCCAAATCTGATGGAAGAATCATCACGAGCCATACAGATTTGTTTATTTGTACATATAATATATAATGTAAGGACATTGAGAACAGAGGAAGACCTAGATGCTCTACTGGAGGAAATAGATGATGTATCATGGCACATAATAGGATTAGCGGAAACTAGGAGACCAGCGAATCTCATCAAGTTATCAAAGTGTGGACATACACTGTTCACAACATCAGCAACAAACAAAAGTTGCAATGGAGTTGGATTTCTTGTGAATAAAGAGGTTGAGGAAAATATCATGGAATATAAAGAAGTATCAGACAGGATAGCTTTTGTGAAAGTACATATCAATAGTAGCCATACAATGAAAATTATTCAAGCATATGCACCAACTACCAGTCACACAGATGAAGTCGTTGAAGATTTTTATAGTAAAATTGACAAGATAATGACAACAGAATCCACAACGTTTACGTTACTTATGGGTGATTTCAATGCCAAGGTTGGAATGAGAAAGGATGACGAGGAGAGTGGTATAGGCCCATACGGGATCGGAGAAAGGAATGAAAGGGGAGAAAGACTACTGGAGTTTGTATCAAGCAGGAACTTGACAATTGGCAATACATACTTCAAAAAACCTACCAAAAACTACTGGACATGGGTAAAGCCCAAATGCAGCAACTCACAACCTGATAGATTACATAATTTGCGATCATCGTAGAATCTTGATGGGTGTGGGAACAGTACCAAAGGTGGATACAGGCAGTGACCATCGACTTGTTAGAGCTAAAGTAAGGATTAACAAGAAAATGGAAAGAGTGAGAAGGGTAAGGAAGCCTAGGAGGAGACATATTAACTTGGAACTACTTTCCAGTAAGCAGGAGCAGTTCCAGCTTGAGTTACACAATAGGTTTGAAGTGTTGGCAGATTCAATGGAGAACCAACCATTAGACACTCTGTACGAGCAAATAACAAGAACAATTATGGATGAAGCGGAAAAGCTAGCTAAGGGGGAGAAAATGGAGGGCAACAATACAGACAAGGACAGAGAGGAGATACATAGATTGGAGAAAAGGAAAGCCCTTAAGCCCTCCAGACAGACATCAACACGTAACCAAGTTGAATATACAGAGCTGAATAAAACAATTCGCAAGATGAGAAAAAAGCGAAAGAGAAAGATCAGGACCAAGATGGTACGTGAAGTGCTAGAAAACCACAAAGGACCAAAAATCATCAACAGAAAGTTAGAGAGGGGTAAAAAGCTTCTGTCATCACTGAAAACAAAAGATGGGACAGAAGTTAATGACAAAGAACAGATTACTCAAGCCATTGAGGACTTCTATAGAGAACTCTATAACACAGACCAACCCGATTGGAGAGTAAATGAGGACTGGAATGAGAAATCAAATGATGTTCCACCAATACTTAAGGAAGAGGTGAAGAGTGCTTTAGACCAGATGAAAAGGGGAAAGGCTCCAGGGGAGGACCAAATGACTGCAGATATTTTGAAGTTGGGGGGAGAGGACACCATATCAATCCTAACAAAACTGTTCAACAAGATCATGCAAATGGAACAAGTACCTACCCAGTGGAATGAATCAAAAGTTATCATACTGTTCAAGAAAGGGGACATGAAGGACATCAAAAATTACAGGCCCATTAGTCTGTTGCCTCATATATACAAAATCTTCACACGAATTCTTCTTGCTAGAGTAGAGATGAAAATCAACCACAGGAACAAGCTGGATTTCGTGCAGGATATAGAACATCAGACCATCTCCACACCTTAAGCCAGATAATCGAGAAGGCAAAAGAATACCGTTTCGACATCTGCCTTGGCTTCGTTGATTACGAGAAGGCATTTGACAGCCTAGACCATCAGTCATTATTCAATGCCTTAGGAAAGCAGGTCACAGACGGAAAGTACATTCGCCTAATTAAGAACATCTATAAGGACTCTAGTGCCCGTGCACATCTAGAAAGCACTACAACAAATGCCTTTAAAATCCTGAAAGGGGTAAGACAAGGTGACCCCATCTCACCAAAGCTCTTTACTGCAGCTATGGAGGATGTCTTCAGAAACCTTGATTGGTTATCATTGGGAATAGTCGTGGATGGCGAACACCTGACACATCTCAGATTTGCAGATGACATTTTACTTCTTAGCCATACACCTCAGGAACTGGAAAAAATGGTCCGAGAACTAAATGAAGAAAGTAGAAAAGCTGGACTGAAAATGAATATCACAAAGACAAAGGTAATGATGAGCAGTAGATTCAAAGAACACAAAATCACAGTTAGGGGGAGGACCGTAGAAAAGGTAAACAACTACATATACTTGGGCAAAAAGATCTCCATAGAAAACGAAACAGCAGGGGAAGTGAATAGAAGGATCCAGTTGGCTTGGGCAAAATTTGGCAAGCTCAACTTTATCTTTCGTGATGAGAAGCTCCCTCTTTCTCTCAAGAAACAGATTTTCAACCAATGTATCATACCTGTGCTCTCTTATGGAGCAGAAACATGGACCACCACTTAGAGACTGGAGAGAAAACTTAGAGTAACCGAAAGGGCTATGGAAAGAATTATGATTGGTGTTACAAAGAGGGACAAAGTTAGAAACCAGGATTTGAGAAAGAAAACCAAAGTACGGGACATAGTACAGGAAATTAAATCAAAGAAATGGAGGTGGGCTGGTCATCTGGCCAGGAGGAAAGATGACAGATGGACATATAAATTAACCATCTGGACTCCCAGAGCTATGTGATTCTAATGATGTATCAATTGCACAAGTAAAATTATGCATCCTTTTGAAAAAGTCAACATTTTCAAATGAATTAGTACACAACATGTTGGAATTCATCTGGCGTGTGATGGCACAAAATCAAAACGTTACACAATCGTAACTTTCTTATCCTTTGACAGATTTTCACCAATCTTGCACTAATATGTTTCTTTAGTGTTTCTGCATTTATTTTTAAAAGTAACTTAATATCATGGTGGACTGTCCCTTTAACTCTAAGATTGTTTGCTTGGGTCAGGGTATGGATTTATGCCCTGCAAAATAGAATTGATGATGGTTGCATCAAGCAATCTTTACCACTACCATCCATTACCTGTAAGATTGTTGCTTGGTTTAGGTGTGGAGCTGGGTGACATCGGCCCCAAGCTTGGCTACGGAAACATCGACAACGGCTTCTTGCGTTTTCATCACTACCGCATCCCTCGAGAAAACATGTGCATGAGGCATTCAAAGGTAAGTGCTTAAAGGTCCCCTGTCATCAAAATATATGTCGACTTCTGTTGATGCAACTTAATATGTATATAACAAAATCACTGTTTAATGGAAATATGTGTCCTATATTTTAAAAGAATTTTTCTATATTTTTTTTCTCAGCACTGATAAGCCCCGCCTCCAAAATATCCTCCAACTCAAGATTCCTCCTGTGACATCATGAAAGGTAGAAATTAGCAGGATAATAGACATAATTTATGCACAAACTAAATATTGCAATGACTACCTGCAAGTGCTTATAATAGCATCACATAGCTAGCACATTTCTGACATAAGGAAACGATTATTCCCACATGAAAGGTTGTTAGATGGTTTGTGTGAAGACATGTGATGCTCTTATGCTCAATGTTTAATTTGTGCATGAATCCTACTCATTATCCTGCTAATTTCTACCTTTGATGATGTCACAAGGGGAATTTTGAGTTGGAGGATATTTTGGAGGCAGGGCTTATCAGTGCTGAGAAAAAATATAGAAAAATTATTTTAAAATATAGGAAACATATTTCCATTGAACAGTTAATGATTTTATTACATACATATTAAGTTGCATCAATAGAAGACAACATACATTTTGATGACAGGGGACCTTTAAGTTCCGAGTACAACACATTCTGGAACAAATATCATGATGATGTGCTTTGGTCTATAGCTTCACCTGCTTACAATAGCATCACATGTCTTCACAAAATGCCACCCAATAACCTTTCATATGGGAATAATCGTTGCTATGTTGACAATGTCCCAGCTATGTCAAGGAGAAAAAAGATTGTGCTATTTCATTTCATTTTATTGTGAGCAGTTGCAGGTAGTCATTGCACTAAAATAGGTACATGTGTATGCCCATAACTTTGTTTATTGTTTAGCTTAATTTTACCTTCTACAATGTCATAAAGGAAATCGTGACATGGAGGATTTTTTGAAAGCGGGGCTAAGCAGTGCTGAAAACAATATAGAACAATTGAATTAAGCATATGATTTATATTTACACTGAACAGTTTTGTAATTTAATTTTGATATGCATACAGTGAAACCTGTCTATAGTGGCCACCCAAGGGAAACAAAAATTGTGGCCATTATACACAGGTGGCTGCTATAGACAGGTTCTTTAACACATGATCTCTCTCCGGGGGAATTATTTTAGTGGCCACTATAGACAGGTAGGCTGCTATAGACAGGTTTGACTGTATGTTTCAATGGCAGGGTATATTTAAGCAGTACCATCATGGATAAGATTTCTCTGTTGTGTGTCTCCACCCCCTCCCCCCCACACCCCCTTAGGTGATGCCTGATGGGTCTTACGTCCCCCCACCCCACGCTAAGGTCAGCTACGGTAGCATGGTCCCCATCCGCAGCGGCATTGTGGGTAACACCGGCTGGTTCCTGTGCAAGGGCGCCACCATTGCCACGCGGTACAGCGTGGTCAGGCGCCAGTCGGAGCTAGTTCCTGGGTACGTCAACTCAGATGCCACTTTCCCTGCTTAGCCAAATCCTCCATTGAAGCATTGCATATGAACTATTATCACTTACTCTTTTTGCCATTTCAAATATTTTCTCTCTTTCTATCTCCCTCACAATTTAACTCTGTCTCTCCCTCATGCTTCTCTCTCTGTCTCTCCCTCACGCTTCTCTCTATGTCTCTCCCTCAACCTTCTCTCTCTGTCTCTCCCTCACCCTTCTCTCTCTCTCTCTCCCTCACCCTTCTCTCTCTATCTCTCCCTCACCCTTCTCTCTCTATCTCTCCCTCACCCTTCTCTCTGTGTCTCTTTCTCACCCTTCTCTCTCTGTCTCTCCCTCACCCTTCTCTCTGTGTCTCTTTCTCACCCTTCTCTTTCTGTCTCTCCACCCTTCTCTCTCTGTCTCTCCCTCAAACTTCTCTCACTGTCTCTTTCTCTATCTTTATTGCAATCCCATCTCTTGTCGCATGTTGGACTGCGTGTGTGTTTTTGTTAGTTTTGTATCTGATACTGTTATTATTTCTGCTCTTATCACATCACATTCATTATGTTATGTTGTATATTTAAGGGCCCTGGACCATTTTGCATATATATTTTCAGTTGTTGTAATTTACACTACAGCTCAAAGGAATTGGCATAGGGAAAGGGATTGGGAAGAAAGGGAAGGGGCCTCAGTTTTAAACTACGGTATATTTTGTCCAGTTCAGCATGAAACACGATGCTTTGGCCTAAAAAGCATCGCGTTTCATGCTGAACTGGGCAAAATATACTGAGGCTCCTTCCCTTTCTTCCCTTTCCCTTTCCCTATGTCAATTCCTTTGAGCTGTAGTGTATCTACCATTCATGCTATCTACTACCATAGTAGCAACCATTGGGCTTTCAGCTTTACTGCTGTTGCTATGGCAGTTGTCATCAATGGTAAGTTACGATAGTCGGAACATATGCAACGTGGCCCTGTTCACTAGTAGACTTTCTTCTTAGAGGTCCTCCGCATTATTTTATATAATTTCATATTCTGTATTTGTTCAAAACATGTCAGGTCTTCACACTTTCTTCATCAAACTTTCACTTTCTAGAACCAAAGAGGCCAAGATTCTCGACTACCAGAGCCAGCAGCTGAAGATCTTGCCCAACATAGCAGCGGCCTATGCCTTCATCTTCACTGGGAGGGAGATGATGAAGACCTACTTCCAGAGCTTGGCCGAGATGAACGAGGGGAACTACAGCTCTCTTCCTGAGGTATTAACCCTCCCAGCACCGTAGTGTTGTGCGATAAAAGTCTATTTACCACTCTCCCACCGTCAATCATATCATCCACTTTTGTAACCACTTTCCAGAAGCCTTTGACCCTGCAATTTGAGGGACTAGTTCCCAGATGACCTTCACTGCAATTGCGTAACTATGCTTACGGAACGTAGAGTTGCCGTGGAACGTCTCTATTATGATGAATTAAAAATTACAAAATGTTTTCCTCTCAAGGAGTTTTACTATAATATTTAAATTTTATCTGATTGGAGAATCAGTATATACAGTTAGATATCTGAGAGTTTAGAATCAAATATACAACATAGACAACAAGAAACGGAGCTATCACATCGTTACCAATGACTATTAAATTGGAGTAACAAATGAATGTTCAGAGGTACAGCAATATTAGCTTAGAGCTTTCGCAATAGCCACACCTTTTTTAGTAAAAAAAACAAACATTTAAGAGTATTGTGTTTGTATAGTGTGGTATTAAAAAAATTTTACATGGGAAGCTTGCAAAAAGAGAGACTCAACCTATAAAGGGAATATACTGTACTGGGAAGACAAAAATGCCTTCAAAAGGTGATCGTGAGCAATCTTCTTGCCAATGGTTTTAAATTCATGTATTATCCATTTTAAAAACTTGCTGAAAGTTATTTGCCCGCATATGATCCACATTTGGAGTAATGAGTGATTAAATCACAAATCCTCAAAATGTTTGGGCCGAACATTTTGAGGATTTAATCATTAATCATTAATTACTCCATATGTGGATCATTTGAGGGCAAATAACTTTCAGCAAGTTTCTAAAATAGACAATACATGAATTTAAGACCATTGGCAAGAAGATTGCTAACAATTACATTTTGAAGCCTTTTTTGCCTTCCCAGTACAGTACACTCCCTTGAAATCC
The DNA here is from genome assembly GCA_963669155.1 of Arbacia lixula. Taxonomy (NCBI): domain Eukaryota; kingdom Metazoa; phylum Echinodermata; class Echinoidea; order Arbacioida; family Arbaciidae; genus Arbacia; species Arbacia lixula. The sequence continues at coordinate 20,523 of CAVLGW020000119.1, forward strand.
TTGCCACACCCTATTCTTCCCCCAGCTCCATGCCACGTCTGCTGGCCTGAAGGCCTTCACGTCCACCCTGATGGCCCTAGGGCTGGAGGAGCTCAGGATGTCCTGCGGCGGTCATGGCTACTCTAAGGCCAGTGGCTTCCCTGAGCTCTACGGCACAGCAGTCCCCTCCAGCACCTATGAGGGAGAGAACACTGTCATGTTCCTGCAGACGGCCAGGTGAGGCTGCTACTTCTGGCACTGGGATTGCTTCCAGTACCAGTGGGGGGTGTTTCAGCAAGCTGTTCGTAAGTTACGAACGACTTTACGAACGACTGGTGATCCCTTCTTGTGCTAAATCAGATCCTCAATGAACAAAGTGTGGTATCGCAGTTAGCACAAGAAGGGATTACCAGTCATTCGTAAAGTCATTCGTAACTTACGAACAGCTTGGTGAAACACCAGCCAGTATTGTTCTTACAACGACTACTACTACTACTCCTAGTGTTGATCTTACTACCACTTCTACGACTTCTGCTACTACTTCTACTTCTACTACTACTACTACTACTACTACTACTACTACTACTACTACTACTCAAACTTGTACTACTACTACTACTACTACTACTAATACTACTACTACTGCTGGTAGCATTGATCTTACTACTACTTCTGCGACTTCTACTTCTACTACTACTACTACTACTTCTACTACTACTACTACTACAACTAGTACTCCTTCTACTACTACTACTACTAGCAATTATAATGCTATGACTACTACTATTGTTATGCTATACTGCTACTACTACAGTACTACCTTAATTACCACCACACTGAACACTACTTCTACTACTTTCACACCACTTCTTTGACATTCACTACTATTTCTTCTACTGGTATTCCTTTTTAAGCTATCCTTCCACGTCTTTCTCCTCCCCACGCCTCATTTTTTCTTCTCTCTAACCCTTTATTTGCTCCGTCCGCAGATATCTGATGAAGCTAGCCAGGCAGGCTGGATCCAGCGATAAGCTAGTCGGCTGTGCTGCCTACCTACAGGACAATCTATCATCCCGGTGCCCGGCGGTACGTCAGGCAGACTTCATCAGACAAGACATCCTGGTCGATGCCTACAAACACCGAGCCAAGAGGTATGGTTTCAAATATTGATGTATCTGAAGATGGACTTGACATCTGTATGTGTGATTGGTATAACAAATAAACTGATAACATTTTATATCAATTGTATTTCAAGATGGCCCGTCCCTTTTACAAACATCTGCAAACTTCGTGAAAGTTTGCACATATTTAGCTCGTCAGCCAAACGGCAGGCACCGGAAAATACGCTCATTTTATTTTCAGCGAGGTAGTCGTGACCTTCACTTGACCTCTTGAACCGCGGAAAACGTCTCCTTTTCAAACTGCGATATCTTCATGAATATCTCATATTTTCGTGCGCTTTCTTTTGTAACTGTATGTTGGAGGTCGACATTTACCAAGGGTGAAAAAACATTTCATTGAAACAGGCAGACAAATATTGCAAATTCGAGATAAATATGTGGTTCTAATACAAATTAAAAAAATTAAAATAAACCCTATATTCCAATGTCAATCGCTTTTGAGCCCTATACATTTAGAGATCATCTGAAGCGGAATTTATTGTACTTTATGGAGATACCATTATTTTTCAACCTCCCCCCATAGAAGGGTCAGGATCCAGCAAAACATCAACGATGTTCAAATCCAAAATGAGCGAGATATGACGAAGTTGTGAACGATCCTAACCAGCCAATCATAGTCCACGATAATAACGAAATTCTACCGGCGATCCAAGGCGATCCAATCATAGTCCGCGGACTATGATTGACTGGTTAGGATCGCTCACAACTTCGTCATATCTCGCTCATTCTGGATTTGAACATGGTTGATATTTTGCTGGATCCTGACCCTTCTATGGGGGGAGGTTGAAAAATAATGGTATCTCCATAAAGTGCAATAAATTCCGCTTCAGATGATCTCTAAATATTAGGGGCTCAAAAGCGATTGACATTGAAATATAGAGTTTATTTTCATTTTTTGAATTTTTATTAGAACCACATTATTTATCTCGAATTTTCAATATTTTTCTGCCTGTTTCAATGAAATGTTTTTTCACCCTTAGTAAATGTCGACCTCCAACATACAGTTACAAAAGAAAGTGTACAAAAATATGATATATTCATGGAGATATCGCAGTTTGAAAAGGAGACCTTTTTCGCGGTTCGAGGGGTAAAGTGAAAGTCACGACTACCGAGCTGAAAATAAAATCGTGTGTTTTCTGCTGCCTGCGGACGAATATCGGTTGCGAAGTCCGTATGATTTCTGAAAATTCGCGTCACTTTGAAGACAAATAGCTCAAATGTTTTATTTTTGAGCCCAAACAAAACTGGAATCAAATTCTCCGCTGGAGTACCGGCTTTCCAAAGCTGTAACTGGTATTGCCGTTCAATTTGTAGTAGGGTCAGGATCCAGCAAAGTCTGGGAGCTTACGTATATATCGGTTGCGAAGTCCGTACGATTTCTGAAATCTCGCGTCACTTTGAAGACGAATAGCTCAAATGTTTTATTTTTGAGCCCAAACAATATTGGAATCAGAATCTCCGCTGAAGTATTGGCTTTTTAGAGCCGTAACTGTCGTTGCCGTACAATCCATAGATGGGTCAGCATCCAGGAAGGTCTGAGAGCTTACATATTTCAAAAAAAAATTGAGGCCTGTTTTTGAAGGCAAATTAAATAAAAACTCCTTTGCGGATTTCGAAAAAAACTAAAAATATTTATTAAGAAACATATAATCTCAATCCCTGTCTAAAAAAATCCTGATCAGTATGCTTACAGAAGACCCCAGCAAAAGATCTCGCGAGCATGTCAAATTCCTTCATAATCTACGTGCAGCAAAATCTGCGCGTGAGATTTCGCGAGACGAAAAATAAAACGCTCACGATTTCTATAGAACGAGCGAGCGCTGCCGATTGACTGTCGTATCTTTGGAATACCAACTGTACAAGGTGCTATAACTCCCGTAGAATAAATGAAAATTTAACTAGTTTTCACTGAGATTTGACTTTTTTCGTGCTACGAAAAGAGAAAGCTCAATCAATTATCAAAGATTATTTCCTCAAAAGCGAATACTGTATTACACTTTGTCGATTCCAGGGAAAGGTTATAAAGCCACTCTCTCTCAAATGATGACAAAGTCAGGGAACTTTCAGAATTAGGTCTGTAAAAGGGACGGGCTACCTTTAAGGCCTTAAAGCCACCGTAGATGACACCGTCTTGCAGAAATCCAATGACTTGTGATTCAGTCAGCTGTATAATTACTAACAATTTTTTCATTTTCATTGAACTGCTGTTTATGATGTTTATCTCTCCTGGGTACAGAGCAGCTATGTGGATTACTTGTCTTGCAGGTGGTCATTATGTGGAGAAATCCACTTCACCACATCACTTCCACGTACCCTCTCGTTACCAATGTCATGCATTTTGTGGTCAAGTTGTTGTGTTGAGCTAGTAACGCAGATATTGGTCACATGAATAATGAAGATTGTATCAATTCTGGAGAGTTTGACATACAACTTTAACCAGTCTAATCGACAAATCAGGCAAATATTTGACAAAATGCAATACAGTGAAACCTGTCTATAGTGGCCATGCAAGGGAAACAAAATTGTGGCCTTTATAGACAGGTGGCTGCTATAGACAGGTTCTTTAACACATGATCTCTCTCTGGGGGAATTATTTTAGTGGCCATTATATTCCACATACTAAGAATGTAGCTATATGATTGGTCAAGAGTTGATCACGTGATTAGGCGTAGTTTTTCCTATCACATCACCTGAGAATAAAAGTTTGTTACACTCTAGGTGATAGTACTTTTTGGTTTCGCTGATCTCTTCACTCCTCACAGTCCTAATGCGTGATTAATATTTTGAGTACGCGCTAAATAGAAGTGCGTTACACTCGGGTTATCAGTTTTAGCTCGAAGCAGACGACGCCGCGGTGCGCGGTTTTGCAAATTTGTGGTTATAGCGCGCTGCACCGCGCGCGTACGTACAAAGCAGTGCAAGCCTTCCATTTCCCCCACACAGTATTTCACCAAAGCAAGTGTGCAATTTTCTACCATCTTGTACCAAAATTGACCTAGAATTTCACTTTCCTGCATTTTATTAGAATTATGAAGGGTATTCTCGGAGGGGCGATATTCTCACCGATACCGCACAGGTAAGCGAATTTCGATTACTTCTTGCTTTTCCGACAAAATCTTACGAATTAGCGTCACTATGGCATAGTGTTCGTTGGAATTTGTAGAGTCTATATCGCAACGTGCACAAAGGCGTGTGTACGTATGTACACGTACTCGCAAGCCTTCCATTCCATTCCATTTCTCGGTACATTTCCCCACACAGTATTCTACCAAAACAAGTGTGCAATGCTCTATCACCTCGTACCAAAATTGACGTAGAATTTCACATTCCTATATTTTATATGAATTATGAAAGGTATTCTCGGAGGATCTATTTTCTCACCGATACCGCACAGGTAAGCGAATTTCGATTACTTCTTGCTTTTCCGTCAAAATCTTACGAATTAGCGCCACTATGTCATAGTGTTCGTTGGAATTTGTAGAGTCTATATCGCGACGTGCACAAAGTCAATTTGCTTCCGGGTTTTGGAGCGTCGCGTGAATATGAAACCAAAATGTACGATCATGTAGCCGCACCGACCTTTTGTACGTTAAATTGTCATTTATTTCATAGATTGTTGGTATCAGATGTGGAATATAAAGCAAATAATCAACTTTTGGTTTCAGGCAATGAGACGAACTATCACTTCCTCGGCGATCTGAATGTATACGCTATCTTTCCTCAGCTAAAAGCTTTGGAAAGATAGCTACATCCAGATCGCCTCGGAAGTGATAGTTCGTCCCATTACCTTCACCGACGTTGATTATTTGCTTACTATAGACAGAATGGCTGCTATCTACAGGTTGCCACTAAGACAGGTTTGACTGTATAATAATAAACTGCAATGACCTGACTCAGACTGGCTTGTGAATGTTTCATCATCAAGTGTGTCAACACGCAAATTGTGTGCTTGGCTTATCAAAAACTAGAAATCTTACCATCAGAAAGTTAATGTGAGTGTAAGTCTAGCCTTAATTTACAGCATCTCGGCCTAATTTCAAGCTTTGAAGAAATGCCAAAAACATAGGGTGGTATTACAGAAGTTATCCTAAGTTTTCTCCTAAGTTTTCTCCTAAGTCCCCGAGTTAGGAGGTGCCTAAGAGAGCAAGAAATTGGTATTACAGAAGGTCCTCTTAGGACTCTCTTAATGCAAATTATGGAGGGTTTGACCCCACCCAGTGCGCATTTATTAGCCAGTGGAGGAAAGTGTTTCATTTATGAACAGCCAATCACAACCACAGCATCTCATCAGGTCCTCCCCCTAGGATTGATCCTAACTTTGTGGTTGCGAAACTATGAACGCGCACATCAATCATGTACGCGCGCTTGCGCAAATAAATGCTGCTGCGTGTGTTATGAATGGCTAAGACAGGGGGAGGCTCTCCTAAGTTTTCTCCTAAGTTTTCTCCTAAATCCTCTCTTACGCACATTCTGTAATACCAATCCTCCTAACTTTATGATTTGCATAAATTTGCATAAAGATAGGAGAAAACTTAGGAGAAATCTTAGGAGCGGAGTTAGGAGAAAAGTTAAGATCGTTCTGGAATACCACTTAGGAGAATCCTAGACTTAGGATAAGATTTCTCCTAAGTTATCGTTCTGTAATACCACCCATAGCTCTAATTTGTGTGCTGTCACATTGTCATTGAATTTGGTCAACGCAATATTTCTAAGACTAAATCCTTCATATAAAATGCCAAAATTACACTCAAGTAACCTCTTTATATGTGAGTGGTTTTGATCAAATGGGGTCTTTAATGAATTGGTTGATGTATAAAATAAACTTGTGTGCCAAGTGAATCTAATCCGAACCTTTTGTCTTTCTGTCTGTCTGTCTATCTATCTCTCTCCAGCATGGTGATGCTAGCAGCCAAGAAGCTAGAGGAGGGCATGAAGTCAGGGCTGGCCCGTCCCATGGCATGGAACAACTCTCACATGTACTTGGTCAAAGCAGCCAAGGTAGGGAGGTAGAGAGAGGCAGAGAGAGAGAGAGAAATGGAAGATACAGGAGAAGAAGAAGGAAGAGAAGAAGGGATGGGGAGGGGGATGGGTGGAGGGGGGAGGGGGTGATGCTAGGAGCCAAGAAGCTAGAGGAGGGCATGAAGTCAGGACTGGCCCGTCCCATGGCATGGAACAACTCTCACATGTAATTGGTCAAAGCAGCCAAGGTAGGAAGGTAGAGAGAGGCAGAGAGAGAAATGGAAGATAAAGGGGAAAAAAAACAGAATTTAACTCTTGCCTGCCATATAAGAAAATGTTCTATGGGAATTTGTGTGTATACACTTATGCAAAAATGCATCAGTGACACATCGTATTGTAATATTGCAAAGCGTTAAGGAGATAATACTGTTTAATATTAGGCACTACTGCATACCCCATATATTTGGGCAAGTCTAATTTTCCTCAAATCAGGATTTGCGACAATTTCGTGAGTGATTTAATTCGCGAGCGTGGAGTAATAATAATGGCAGTACATGTACACGTGCACGTTGTATTCATGTCGGGATCAAAGTTAACATTTTTTTTTGTGTTGTTAAATTTGCGACCCTGCGAAGTTTATGGCATATACAGTATTTGAATACTGAATATCATTATTATCATGACTTGTGATTGGCTCCCCTCCCCTGTCAACAGGCCCACTGCCACCTTTACTGCGTGGAGAGCTTCTTTGATGAGGTCAACTCCGCTGACATGTCTGAGCCTGCCCGGGATGCCCTCAACGCCCTGTGCCATCTCTTTGCCATCCATGGGATCAGCGAAAACAAGGGGGAGCTACTGCAGGTATATCAAGCAGTGTGAATAACCTTGTGAATGACCTTGTATATGAGCTTGTAAATGACCTTGCCTATGTGAATATCAGTATTGATGACAGTGTCAGGGTGGAGCTACTACAGGTATATCAAGCAGTGTGAATGACCTTGTAAATGACCTTGTAGCTGACCTTGTGTATGTGAATGTCAGTATTAATGAGAGTGTCAGGGTGGAGCTACTGCAGATATATCAAGCAGTGTGAATGACCTTGTGAATGACCTTGTCAGGTGGTATCTGTGTGAATGAGAATGTGAATATCATTGTCAATGACACTATGAATTACACTGTCAGTGTGGATGACATCTGCTCTTGCACAGTCTTCTCACTTAAAGCTATTGGCTTATTTTGGAGGGGAATTTAATCCCTATAAATGAAAATGCTAGTAATCTTGATTTTCAAAAATACACTTTATTATATGTCTGATTTTTCTGAAACTTTTACCAATCTGTTCTTCTGATTTTTTGGTTTTTATTCAATTTAAATAATTTCCAAGGTTCATTCAGCCTTAATACTAAGACATTGCTCTCTCTCCTTCCCTACCATCCATACCACTTCCTTTTAGGACGGCTACCTGAGCGGTCATCAGGTGGACATGTTGGACCGCCAGCTGATTGACCTGCTGACCAAGCTCAGACCCATTGCGACCACCCTGGTGGATGGCTTTGACATCCCTGACCAGATGTTAGGGTCCGTGCTGGGCCGCTATGACGGCAACGTCTACGAGAACCTCTACAAGTGGGCCAAAGCAGCTCCGCTCAACAGGCAGGAGGTCAGTATGAGTGACCCCCCTGTCACCTTAAAACTCGTCGCTAGATGGCGTGGTCAGATTAGGCGAATATTACCTAAATATTTGTCTCTGGACTGTTAAAATATTACCCCATTATTCATTCCCTTCATGCAAATAGTACCTGAATATTTGTCCCTGAACATAGTGAATTTTGGCTGAATGTTTTTCCAGATTGTGGGACTATTACCTGAATATTTCTCCCTGGACTGTGAGACTGTTTTTCTTGGACTGTTGGAATATAACCAGAATATTTGTCCTTGAAAAATGTTAATAGTACCTCAATATTTGTCACCAGACAATGTGAATATTACCTCAATACATGTTCACTGAATGTGGGAATAGTACCTGAATATTTGTCGCCAGACCATGTGAATATTACTTGAATTATTTACTCATGGACTGTGTGAATTTTTCCTGAATATTTGTCCCGGAGTGCGAGTATATCACCTGAACATTTGAATCCGGGCGTTGTGCTGCCTTACTCTCGATGATATAACTAAATGGAAACAATTCTGCAATGGTAGAGACCACTTTGCTCATGTTTCTATAAATAGTGAAATGAAATTAGTTCACATAATTGTATCTCAACTAAAATAGAGAAATTGCCCCTCTAATATTTCTCTTTTGATTATTTTCACAGATTCCGGATGCTTACAAGTACATCGGACCATTTCTGCACGAGAACCTGGCAAAATCCAAGCTGTAGTACGGTACCAAAGCACCGTGGTCATGATGAAGCGGGTATATCTCGATCATCCAATCTCCATCTAGTTCACCAAGACCAGGGAGAATACAACTCCTGATGTTTGATTCACATGTTTATTACTCCCTTTTACTTCCATCCAGCTAAATATTAATTCATTTTCGCTGTAATTTGTTATATTTTATACTTAGAATTGGTTTGATCTTCCAATCTCCATCTAGCTGACCTAGACAAGAGAGAGAAGCTCATTGTGAAATTACCACTCACATGTATTTTTACTCACTACATGTATTATTCCTATCCAGCTAAATTTGATTTGTTTAAATTTGCCCCTTTACTTTGAGTTCTTCCAATCTTCTGTTCTCCATCTATTTCACATAGACAAGGGAGTGTAGCTACTTGCGATTGTTATAATTCACAGTTACTTTTTTACTTAATTTTGATCCCATCCAGGTAAATTTGAATTCGTTTCTAATGTAGTTTGTTACATTTTAAAGAATTTTAAAAAAAATACAGGTTTGAGAGAGCAATAGGTGTAGTTTAATTTCTTGAATTTAAAGGTGACAATATTTCATGAAAATATTTAGACACCAGCTGTTTAAAGGTATGTTGGCACGAGGAACACCAGGCAAAAAATATTCACAGGAATGTGTCAAATTTATGAAAGTTGTGTCTGTTGTAGATTGAAGAAAAGGAAGATATGAGGAATAAAATGATAAATGCTGACTGGCAAAAGTGACCATGAATATATGATATGCTCAAAGATGTTTGTGTCAGACATAGATTTAATGTTATGCATGTAAGCCAGCTCAGATAGCCGCTAAACCAGAAAGCAAATTATATATAAAAAAATTAGTCTTGTGTAAGTGTTATAAAATATCAAAATTCACCTCTCCTTTTTCACTCTTCACTTTCCTTTCCTTTCTTCACCCCATAAGTGGGCTAACTATCCGAAAGAATACAACCACATGGTGTTACTGAAAGTTTTACTATTTTCTAAATAGTATTTATCAGTACACTTTCACCATGGAAACATTCAAAGAAAAATTAAATTATCTTTTGTTGTCATGAAAGTATGACTCACCTCCATTGTAATTTGATTGCAAAATGTGTGAAGTGCTCAAGAGAGATTTGTGTCATACATTATTGTATTTAGTGATGTGTATGTAGCAGTAAGCCAGTCTTTATGCCATCATTAGATAATGCACTGATCTATACTGTTCTAGAAGGCAAAGTGAATTGTGTTCAGGAATGAATGAATGAGTTGTATCGCACTTTGATTGCAAGAAGTACGAAGCGCTATGAAGCGCTCAGAAGAGGTATTTTTGTCACACAGAATTGTATTCACTGATACGAAAGTAAGCCATGCCCTGCTCAGGATCATGCCATCATTAAATAATCAAACTGCCATGTTGTAGAAGGCAAAATTGTGTACCATATGTTCTAGAGGCCGCTTTAATGTTGAATTGAGGAATGCCTTGGTTGATCTCCGTTATTTTTGCGATTTTACGGAGCATTTGGAGGGTTGCAACCAAGAATGCATTTAGCTCTGCTCTCTACAGTACATGTTTGAATGTTGCTAGTCACATGTTTATATCAGCTTTTACAGCATACCAGTACATGTACATTATAACAGTAATTTTATCATCAAATATCTTTTCCAATTATTCCATGATGTGTACAAATAATATATCATATGTGACAACTTTAATTTTGCCACACGTTTTTCATTTAAAGAGGAATGTCACTGAGCTGTTGTGACGCGTTATCGTTTATAGAGGGCGCTGCAATCGACGTGCAATTAAGCGTGGAGCGTGGCCCGGCCCGGGGCCCGGCTCGGTTAACATTCGGGAAGCTCCGTATAAGTTCGGCAAACAAGCACGCAATTGTAGTGATACGGATGACTTTATATGTGATATGTGTTCATTTTGTGTACATGCACCAAAGTGTGGTAAATATTGTTGCTAGTAACACACACGAACGAGTTCGACGCTTACACAGTTTTGCAGATCTTGAGGGTGGGATACTGCCGGCACTACGGTAGTAAGACCGCCGCCAAACGCCGTCGATTGCAGCGCCCTCTATAAACGATATCACGCCACAAAAGCTTAGTGACGTGTCCCTTTAAGTGTTGTTTAATGAGAATCTGCCGGTACTGCATAAACTACAATAATTGAAATATGACATTTATATCATGATGTAAATATCTGTAATGTTAAATCATTGTGATTGTGTAATAGGAATTATGAGTAGTATTCATACATTACTAGTATGGCATATTATGTGTTACAAATATTAATTGCAATATTTTGACCCTTGTATTGCAGCTCGGTAGATTGATTGATGTTGCTTTGTATCTATATGTTCGTATCTGCCACTCATGTCCCAAAGTATTATTTTTCATACTCTATATTCTTATATAACTCTTCATCTGAAATGCCATACTGTAATAGGAACATAATGTGAAAGAAATGGGACATTTTTGTGTACAGTAATTCAAAAATATAATGAGTCTGTGAATGCCACTTGATTCTAAAGAACCTTTATATAAAAAAAAGAAAAATGACCAAAAGTTGAGACGGTGCCAATTTAGTGATATATTTTCAACTGAGCATCACATTTAGATGTTTATAAATTTACTTTTAAAATTGCACTTTATATATTATTATGCATATACTTTTCAATGAAGATTCAGCAATTTACCATGAATGGGCATTTTAGTTTGATTCTCAGCATTTCCTACGTGGGCCATTTCGTATGCATTATAACAGGTAATTCTTTATTGGACTCGTGTGTGGAGAATTGGCGGGAGGGTATCCTTCAAGGCCCCCATATCTTAAGCATTCAATCACCATTGACAATTATTTATGACTTGCTTGTTATCAGCTGGTAACAAATATTCGTTATGCAATAGATTGATTGTATATGATGAGATTTCACGAACCATCATTGAAATATTGCATAGGATTTCAATACCTCACTTTGAAGTTGGTGTTGGAAATGATCATGCAGAACTGCCTAGATGTGTTGAAAATAATGATGAACGGTTGCGTAGATGCTTGTACGGATGTAAACTATTCTGAGAAGTGTACAAATTATTTTGCAGATGCTTAAATTTATTAAAAATCTATCACGAATGAAAGTAAAAGCTGTCAGTTTGTGTGATTTACATTATCTTCTTTGAATGTGTCAGGGTGTGTGTTCAGTATACCTGCATGAATTGAACTGAATTTATTTGGTTTTCCACATGTTATTTTTTCAAATAAAAAAAAAAATATTGTGACATCACGTACATAATGGAATATACCAAGTAAAAAAACAAAAGTATAAAATGCACATACATCATATGAATTAAAGAGATGTCTTGCACCATTGTATAAAGGGAACACAATACATATGAGGGGGAGCTTATAAAAAAAAAAAAAAAAGCAGGTACAGATAAATAAAAAGGAAAATTGGGAAACGGGCAATAACATGACAAAGAAACGTACGAAGATGAAGAAGAATTTAAGCAGAATTATAAAGAAGAAGCAGATAACCGAAGAGATGGCCAAGAAAAGGAAAGACAAAGAGAGAGAATATTAAAGGGTCCCTGCAATCAAAATGCATGTTCACTTATGTTGATGCAACTTAATATGTATATCACAAAATCAGTAACGGCTTAATGGAAATATGTGTCCTTTATTTTAAAATAATTTTTCTATATTTTTTCTCAGCACTAATAAGCCCCGCCTCCAAAAATATCCTCCAACTCAAGATTCTTGTTGTGACATCATCACAGGTATAAATTAGCAAAATAATAGACATAATTTATGCACAAACTAAACATTGCAATGACTACCTGCAAGTGTTTATAATGTCATCGCATGTTTATACAATGTATTTTCCCCCTTGGCATAGCTAGCACATTATTCCCACATGAAAGGTTGTTAGGTTGTATTGTGTGAAGACATGTGATGCTCTTGTGGGCGGGTGGGGGTAGTCATTGCAATGTGTAATTTGTGCATAATTCTGTCTATTATCCTGCTAATTTTTAGCTTTGATGACGTCACAACAAGAATCTTGAGTTGGAGGAAATTTTTGGAGGCGGGGCTTATCAGTGCTGAGAAAAATATAGAAACAATTTTTTTTAAATATAGGACACATAATTCCATTGATCAGTTAGTGATTTTGTTAAATACATGTTAAGTTGCATCAACAGACGTCAACATACATTTTGATTACAGGGGACCTTTAAAGTACACATAAAATAATGACAGGAATATAAAAGAAAGAGAGAAAATGAAAAAAAAATGCATAGAAGGAGGAAGTAGAAAAGGAATTTGTGGAGAAAAATCAGAATGAAGAGTGTCAGCCATCAATGGCGGACCTGTTGTTGCTTTGGCTGGGGCGAATCGGCGCACGCCGGGCGGGGAATTAAATAGCGCCATCTAGCGATGTCAATTATCGTTTCAAGTTGAAATTTCGTCCCTGCTTCTAATTCGCATCATAATTTAAAAAAAAAAATGATAATAATAAATGAATTGTTCACAATATTGGAATGCAGAAAAAAGATAACCATCAATATAACCACACTAAACTGGTACGAGCCATGCAAACATGAGCATACGCTATTGTACGTTTTAAAGGTTAATTGTAATCGATTCAAATTGATCGCTAATACCATCGATCAAAAATAGTTGTGTTTATAATATCATTTGACGTTTTTTATTATTTTAAACATTCAATTTACAATCTCGGATATTTCAATATTTGTATAAATATAAATTAAAAAAAATTGAAAATTATTGGAGGTCAAATCACTATATTTTTTAAAAAGTTCACTAGATACTTCAAAAAGTTTGTATGTCACCATTTTGAATTGTTTATTTGTTTGATACACTAACTTTTGGAACCGCATTCACGTCACTCTGGTTTCTCTGCAATACGCATAAATCTTTCGCCTTTTACTAAAGATTTCCGTGCAGAGGAACACACTGATGAGTCTATAAAGATTTTTCTCTGGCTCGCTTCCAGCGGGCCATGCAATCTCCATGTAATGAAAGAAACACAGTGTATGTGACTGCTACTCAGTTAATGTGAGGTGAATTAGACGTACATTGATCTACGTGATTCAACTCTGTGATGCATAAAAGGACGCAGAGACGAAGTCTCATGATCACATGACTTGAGTGTTCTACATTCATTTAGTGTGGAAGTTAGATACACGCACCTTTTCTATTATATGTCTCTATAAATATTATAGTGATCACATGACCTATGCATTCCGCAATACTATCAAGCCATGCTCGAAGTAGAACTTGCTTATTGTATATATATGCTTATATATATGCTTATTGGGACACTCGGGATAATTTTAAGTAGGCCTACATAATCATTCAAATTAAATGTACACAAGATTGCATCAGCTCACGAACTGTTCATTATCAACATACGATGCTAAGAAAACCCAATGTAAAAAGTGTATATCTCCCCCCCCCCCCCCCCCCCCTTTTTTTTCATGTTTTCCTCACCGGGCCGTCCGCCTGATTTTGGCAGCGAGCCAAGTATGCATGAAAAAACAAGCTGAAACGGAAGTGCAAATACACACACACATACACACACACATACACACACACACACACATTTACGCGTCATCATGAATCTAGTGTTATGAGATTTGATTTTCCTATAGAATCGGACTATGAACACACAAAGCTTTGCCAAGATAAACACGCCGTAATGTATACAATGTGAAGATGAAACCTAGCGGAATCACACAAGCATGGAAACACGCAGGTGGGTGTTTCTCTGAATAGACAGTAGTCAATCGTTAACCCCTCGTCTGCCAGATGAACAACTGCGCTTTCGGATTTGTGTGCAATGCATTTCTCGTGAAAAAGAGGCACATGACTTATAAAAAAAAAAACAGGAGAAAAAACGTACATGTGATAGCGATACATATGTAAAAGGGGAGGAAAAGGAGAAAGGAGATTTTCCTCCGAGGAGTATAAAGAGAGAGAGAGAGAGAGAGAGAGAGAGAGAGAGAGAGAGAGAGAACAAAAAAAGAGAGAGAGAGAAAGAGAGAGAGAGAGAGAGAGAGAGAGAGAGAGAGAGAGAGAGGGAGGGGGGGTATCGAAAGGGAGAAGAAAAGGCACAACAGCAACGATACAATGAGAGGGAAAAAAGGGAACAGTTATGAAGCGGAGGAGTAGATAGGGAAAATAACACGATTAGGGGAAGAATGAGGAATACAAACAAGGGGAAGAAAAAGAAAAGACATGACAAGTGAAGAGAGTGGGGAAGGGGAGAATCTGAAGAAGGTAAGAACGAGAAGGAGAAGAAGACTCAAAGAGGGTGAGATAAAACAAAATAAAGAAAGGGAAAGGGGGAAGGGAAGGAAGATAGAGAGGGAGAGAGAGAGATATATATATATATATATAAAGAAAGAAAGAGAGGGAAATAAAAAGAAACATAGAAAATAATGAATGAGGAGCAAAGAAAGACGGAGAAATCACGAGAAGACAAAAAATAAGAACAAGAGGAAAGGCAGAAAGAATATAAACAAGATGATCACAAAGAAGAAGAACACTGATGACATGGATGGTCAATAAAAGAACCTGCAACACCAACATGACTCAAAAGAACAGGCAGAGCAATGACAAAACAAGACAATAACAAAACAGATGGCCGAAGGGCAAAATTGAAGGAGAAACAATAACAAACAGGATAACTGCTGTATTACAAACAGAGCAAAATCAACAGGAAAGCAATGACAGAAAGCTTGATGTCTCAAACACAAAGAGATTCGTTTTAATATTGATATTTCCTCGTTAATCAAACACATCCGAGGTCATATTTACAATATAGTTTCGAACCGAACAATGAACCCGCGGCGTTCTCTGTACTAGACACTCATTTACGGTCATTGTGACGGCAGAACCGTCCTTTTTTTTCTCTCAGTTAATGATGGGGCAGATCGCGATGTACTCTCCTCGGTCTTTTCAACCTCAGGGCATTGAACTTGTATTCAAGCACTTTATTAGATAAGAAACCTCGACCTCACCCGATACTGACTCTGTTTTTCATTCCGAGAAAATGAGAAGAGGGGGAATAGGAGACGGAGATGGCGGATGTTATGCTCAATGTTGACGAGAGTAATAGATAAATGGGGAACAATGAAGACCTCTTGGAAGAAACCGCAAAAAACGCCTATCTATGTTTGCCTTCTTCAATGTAACCTTGCTAACATGATTAGTTGAGAGGGATCTGAGTTGGGATGGGAATAATTGGATTTGGCCTTTTCGTTTCATAGTTTGCTGCATGGGTCAATGATTTGACGGTGTACCTTTAAGTTCATCTCTCTCCCCATCTTTCGATCTATCCGTCTCCCTCCCCCTTTCTCTCTCTCTCTCTCTCTCTCTCTCTCTCTCTCTCTCTCTCTCTCTCTCTTCGTGTCCCCTCCTATCCTCTTTGCTTCTCCTTTCATCTTCTTCTCCTCTTTCTCATCTTTCCTCCTCTTTATACTCATTTATGTGAAAAATTCATTATTCCTTCTTTACACATCACCAACTTTCTTATCGTTTTGTTCTCATCCCTCCCATCTCACCTCCTCTTTCTCCGTCTCTCCCCCCCCCCCTCTCTCTCTCTCTCTCTCTCTCTCCCTCTCCCTCCCTCTCCCCCCTCTCTTTCTTTCTCTCTCTTTCTTTACCCCACTCTACACCCATCTCATTGCATTTTTGCTCTCCCACAGTCTCTCTTCCTCCCCCTCTCTACATCTCTCTCTTCCTACCCATTCCTATTTCTCTCTATCTTTCCCTCTCTCCACACCCATCCCATCACTTTTCTCTCTTCCCCCCTCCCCCTTCCTTTCGCCCCCCCCCCCCCCCCCCGATCTTCCTCCTCTCTCTCTCTCTCTCTCTCTCTCTCTCTCTCTCTCTCTCTCTCTTCTGCGCACCCTCTCTATCTCCATAACTTTACCTTTCTCCACACCCATATCACTTTTCTCCCCCCCCCCCTCCCCCCTCTCTCTTTGTGGTTTGTGCTACCGTTTCCATTTCCATCTCATTATCATCCCTCCCCTCTTCCTCTTTCTCTATGCTCTCCCCCATCTCTAAATGACACCTTATCTCACACATCACCTCCCTCACGGTATAACGCATTCATTTGACATTAGCTGCATAAAAGCAAAACGTGTCGGTGGTTTCAAGCGTACGCCAGGCTGGCAGTCAGTCCGTTGACCTTGAATGGTGTCATCCTCTGTCTCTCCACCCAAAGTTACTACCCCGCTTCTAACGGGGCGATGACGGGGAGATGAATCCGATTCGATCGTGCAGAACGTGCGTCGCGTAGCTAAAACATCCACCCCCTTGCTTGACTTTCCGACATCATGACATCCTCTACGTGTACTCATAACAAACAAAGACATCGACCTCCTGATTTAAAGTGTGCACAGACCCTTAAAGGTCATATACTGTACTGGGAAGGCAAACAAGCCTTCAAAATGTAATTGTTAACAATCTACTTGCCAATGGTCTTAAATTCATGTATTGTCCATTTGAGAAGCTTGTTGAAAGTTATTTGCCCTCAAATGATCCATATATGGAGTAATTAATGATTAATTATTAAATCTTCAAAATGTTCGGGCCGAACATTTTGAGGATTTAGGATTTAATCACTCGTTACTCCAAATGTAGATCATTTGGAGGCAAATAACTTTCAACAAGCCTCTAAAATAGACAATACATGAATTTAAGACCATTGGCAAGTAGATTGCTAACAATTACATTTTGAAGGCCTTTTTGCCTTCCCAGTACAGTATATGACCTTTAAAGGGAAAGTCCACCCTGAAGTTAAGTTTTATAATATCAAAAACATGAAATAAATATATCACCGAAGTTTTGATGCAAATCCGTCAAAGGATGAGAGAGTTACGATTGCGGTCTCCAATCTCTAGGGTATAGGTTTTGGATGGCCCGTCCAAAATCTACTCGAAATCTAGTATGTAATTCTGCTCAAAGTCAGTTTCCATTTCTGTAAGTGGAAGGGAGGTTCTTACACATGATTTTCTTCCATTTTCTTTGGTTTGTTTTCATTTTTACCTGCAAAAGTACTAGCCTTCTTGCAGGTACAAAAATGAAATTTTGTCAAAAAAAAAATCAGAAAATGGAAAGAACAATACGGTTCAAGAACTTCCCTCACAATATCAGAACTGGAAACTGAAACGGGTCGTGTTAACGTAAACAAGAATTTTTTGTTCACTTCTGAACATGTTTGTAAAGATATGACCGTGAGATGTCATACTTGTAATCGTCAGGTACAATGCGGATCCTTTTCCGAGTTTCATAATTTCTATGAAATCCCTCTATCCCATGCATTTGGAACCAAGCAACGTAATTTTAATTTCGCTTAAGTCTATAAATTGTGATATTGCATGATTAAATTGATAAAAGATACATCAAATAAAAGAGCATAAAAATTATATCAATATTCAGGACAATATGAATAATATTTACCTTTGTCGTTTAGTGATACATGTATCATCTTTGTAATGATTTTCAGAGAGATTAAATGATCATTAAATCTTCAAATCGGCAACACACCAGAATTGGTTTAATTCCTCTGTCGATTCTTTTCATCTCTGTTTATTATTTGTTACAAATGTGCATAAGTTATACATATATATAGCCATACGTGTAGCTCTTGAATTAGCTGCACTCTGTGTGCTTGTGAAGTTCCTCACTGGTGAAATAAACATTGCGCAATGTATTGCATAGAAGATTCTGGAATGTGAGAAGGCTCAGCTATGTGCTATTTACATACAAAAAATGTTACACCTAGCTGGGACCTATTAGCATAATAAAGGAGCTCAGATGGGTTAGTGATGACTCATCAGTGTAATCTGGGTCAGGTCAATAAGCAAATAATCAACGTCGGTGAAGGTAATTAATGGGACGAAATATCACTTCCGAGGCGATCTGGATGTAGCTATCTTTCCGAAGCTTTTAGCTGAGGAAAGATAGCGTATACATTCAGATCGCCGAGGAAGTGATATTTCGTCTCATTGCCTGAAACCGAAAGTTGATTATTTGCTTTATATTCCACATCTGATACCAACAATCTATACAGAAAATGACAATTTAGCGTCAAAAGGGTCGGTGCGGCTACGTGATCTTACTTTTTGTTTTCTTCGGCCTTGGCACTACTGCGCATGCTCTCTAACTGGTGACAAAATTTGTTGCAGTACGCGATACATTTCTTTCCAGCTGCTTTTATGTGTGTTCAGCGGAAAATAATTGATTGCCCTAGGAGAGCTCTCGCGGTGATGCGGCCGAGGCGCAACTTGAATTTCCGTTGATTTGCCCAAGCCGCAGAAAATGTAAAAAAAAAAAATGACTCGGGCTCCTACGTTCAGAGCTTAGAGCAATATCTGAAACCAACTATCTACACAAGAAAATGACAATTTGACGTACAAAAGCGTTCGAGAATCTAACGTTAGGCCTATCGTTGAATGTAACTTTTAGACCATATTCTGGTTATTGGAGGGGGAGGCTACGAACAACATTGCGGTACGGATGAATTCACCTGAATCATGATGCTGATCATGCATGCAAATGCTGTGAAGAGACGTCAATCATAGTTCTCAAGTTCATAATAAAAACAATTCCGCACAGGCTTAGCATTCTAGGCTAACATCGCTAGGCCTGGTCTAACGTTTACTCTAACTCTAACGTTAGTTGTAAATGTTCACAACGCAGTTATTAAACTGAAACGTTGCATTTCTGTTCTTGTTCAGAACTTGGACATTTCTATTCTCAACAGAAGCACCGTATCCTACAATGTCTATGTCCCGCAAATTCAAAAAATATTTCTGCAAACCATAATTGTTTTACTGTACGACTCACCACTAGAATTTTCCAAGCAGTTGATCCATGCAATGCCATGGCAATGATTTCAAGTCGATGTCCGCTAACTGGTCAAACTCGACGTCCCCTAGTGCTGCGCAAAACTCCTGAACTATTCGAAGGCTAAACTTCAATTGTCTCTTTGTATTTTCACGTTCACTTTCTTGCAGCAAATATCCCAGTTCAGTGTCGTTGAGTAGTTCAAATATAATTCCATTGGCATGGGCTATTTTGATTGAAACGCGACTGTGGCAAACACGAACTGTACATAGGCTATGTACGTACGTATGCGCGGTATTTACAACCACGAACACAAATTTTTAATTATCGCGCGCCGCGCGCGTCGTCTGCTTCGAGCTAAAACTGATATTCCGAGTGTAACGCACTGTTATTTCGCGCGTACTCAAAATATTAATCACGCATTAGGACTGTGAGGATTGAAGAGATCAGCGAAACCAAAAAGTACTATCACCTAGAGTGTAACGAACTTTTAATTCTCAGGTGATCTGATAGGAAAAACTACGCCTCATCACGTGATCAACTCTTGACCAATCATATAGCAACATTCTTAGTATGTGGAATATAATATTGTTTATCATGTATTTCTAGATGTATTTAGAATTTTCTATAAGCAGATAATAGAACCTTCTAGAATATACAGATTGCAGTATATATATGAGTTGCTTCAATAGGAGCTCAGTTTCATATCATCTTGCTCCAGTCACTTGTGGTAAGAGTAACCGGCATCTAAGATATTGTTGTGACCCTGGCTCAATACTTACCTGTGGATTTATACGAGGACTTTCTCTACGTGGATAAATACCTGCCTGTTAAATGGCGCTTATGAGATCCTGCCTGTGGATTCCGTGAAAGCTCTGTGGAATAACATTTGACCATCTTGGATCATCTATTTGGACTTGACTATCTGGAATACCTGCTCTTCAGCGTACAACATTGGGATCAACACTGCGATCATTATTTGGGAATACTGGATCGAATTATCAACTGGACCATCAGCGAGAGCCGTGGATCCATTGGACTTCAGTATCCTCCAGCACCGTAAGCTTACGTTCACTTGTATAATATTCTTAGATTAAGTGAGAAACCCATTGTACAAATTTGTGAAACTTTGTCTAGATTTCAAAAGGGGAAATACCCTATATAATAAAGAACACATAAACTAAATATTGGTATCATTTTGTGCGATCCTTTCTGGCGTGAACTGATCGTAACATATTCTAAAAGATTGATCAATCAATTTCATCACTACGGAGAGTACCAGTCAAAGAAAATGATCACCTGATCATAGAGGAGGAGGAGGAGGGGGAAGAGGAGGAGGAAGAAGAGGAGAAAGAGGAGAAAGAGGAGAAGGAGGAGGAGGAGGAGAAGGGGAATAGGGGAGGAGGAGGAGGAGGAGGAGGAGGAGGAGGAGGAGGAGGAGGAAGAAGAGGAGAAAGAGGAGAAAGAGGAGAAGGAGGAGGAGGAGGAGGGGGAGGAGGGGGAGGAGGGGAGGAGGGGGAGGAGGAGGAGGGAGGAGGAGGAGGAGGAGGAGGAGGAGGAGGAGGAGGAGGAGGAGAAGGGGAATAGGGGAGGAGGAGGAGGAGGAGGAGGAGGAGGAGGAGGAGGAGGACGACGACGAGGAGGAGGACGACGAGGAGGAAGAGGAGGAGGAGGAACAGGAAGGAGGGGTAAGAGGGGATGACAGAGCGGAGTGAGGGGAAAGATATGTGTATAGGGAAGAGGGGGGAAGAAGGGGAGGGGAGGTGGGAGAAAGTGAAAAAAATAACAGGAAGTGGAGCGTATAGAGGGAGGACGACGAAACATCAGAGGAGAAGTTTAGCCATCTGACGATGCGTTGTAAGAGAAATGAAGACCGTGAAGTAAAACAAAGAAATCAAGGACAGAGAGAGAAATAGAGATAGAAAGAGAGAGGAGGAGCAAAGAGGAGGCGGGGGGGGGGGGGGGAGATAGAGACAAATAGAGAGAGAGGGAAACAGAAAAAGAAAGAAATGGAAATAGCAAGAGTGCGGAAACTTCTGGAGCATTCACGAGTGAAGGTGGAAGAAAGAAATCCGAGAATCGTTTTGAGATTTGGCGTCTTCTCGATTTCTCTCAGAGCGTCGTCGATCTGTCTACGCATTTGCGACTATGAATACTGATAATCTAGACTAGCCTTCACTCCAGGCTGTGGCTATTTCTAATCCCAACTGACTCCCAAAACTAGAGTCTGGTACTCTAAGACTAGTGACCATTATGCCATTTCTGAAGAGGAGAAAAATCCAGGATGATTAGTCTACTGCAGCCAGACCCCGTTATTGAATAGTTTTTGGATTAGGAATGCCCAACAGCCTGAAAGCAAGGCTAACTGGTGTCAATTGTTTCGCGTCCTTGCCCTTAAACATGCGAGATTCACAGACCCCCCTCCCCCCCCCCCCCCCCCCCCGCGCCCCAAGGTTATTCTTCGCACCTCCAATGCAACGCACGCCATGGAAACATGATTACCTTCGACTGTAAGGAACACTGATCAACACACTGCAATGATGCTTGCACTAGAAACAGTGGAGTAAACCTAATCATGTCGGATTAGAATGGTGTACCTCCTCCGTCTCCCCTTCTATGAAAATATATTCCGAGACATTCTGAGAGAATCACTCCCAGAACGAGCAATTAGGAGCATCGATATCGACTACACAACATTTGGCAATAAACTTTGAGGAGACATCATGTCGTCTGCGCTGAGACATGAACATATTATGTACTTGCACGGCGGGATTAACCGATTATCACAGGCATGGAGCTTATAGTTTATAGGTCCATGTTTATAATCAATAAATTTTGAATTAAGGAGCTCTCATGTTTAATAACGATTATGATATATAATATTTCATTTGTGTGTATGGGTGAGCATTTATGTGTATATTTGTGTGTGTGTGTGTGTGTGTGTGTGTGTGTGGGTAGGGGGGGGGGGGTGCGTGTACATGCGTGTGTGTCTGTAACATTTTGTTTAAGTGCAATGTAAAAATCGAGACTATACCGTCATGTAAAGACTGATATTCATGTCATGTTCATATAAATACAATAATTCCCGAAGCAGTATTGGCCAGCGATGGCATTTTCTGTCAAGGGTCTGCCGGAAACCAGACTCTTGAAACATGCGTGCATTAGCTACACTCGATCTACCGCACTACAAAACGCAATAACGCTTTTCAGCCACGATTTGCTTCAATATTTAGCTCAATAACGCAAAAAAACTCATCCAAAAATAGCAAGCCCTGTGGAGCTTACATAATTCCCCTCGCTTTTCTCTCTTCTCCGCGCCGGCCCGGCCCCGCGAGGCGAAGGCAATATTCGTGGGTCGTCGTCGTTTTGTGTTTTTTCTTCTTCTTTTCATCGTGGATGTTTTTATTACTCACGGCTGCGGCGGATTTGGACTGAAGGTTGGGAGAGAGCAGACATTGAACTTGAAGAGGGAGCGCCGCTGTCTGTCCGACGTCTTGAGGTACTCGGGGTGCTACTTGTTCGCTCGTGCATCCGGGCTATATA